>ML798010.1:269656-299961 GCA_009831015.1 Picea engelmannii | reverse complement strand
AGTGGCTAATTTGCAAAGATATTGCTACTGGCCTAAAATGAATGAAAGTGTTTCAAGATATGTTTGAGGATGTTCATTATGTGCCACAAGTAAACCTAGCAATCGAAAGTTGGGTTTGTATACTCCACTTCCGGTTCCTTCTCGACCTTGGAAAAATATTTTCATGGATTTTGTAGGTGGTTTAGCTATGTTTAGACGAAATCATGATTATCTTTATGTTGTGGTTGATTGATTTAGCAAAATGTGTATTTTGATGCCTTGTATGAAGCAAGTTACAACTGAACAAATAGAACAAATGTTCTTTCAAAATGTTTGGGTGCATTTTGGATTGCCTAAATCCATTATTTCTGATCGAGATTCTTGATTTGTTGGAAGTTTTTGGTTGAGTTTACGGGCACTCATGGACACCAAACTTAAAAAGAGCACAGCTTTTCATCTGCAAACAGATGGTCAGACAGAGGTGGTAAATCGAACAGTGGTGCATCTTCTTCATGCTTATTGCAGCAAGCATCCTAAACTTTGGGATGGGCATTTACACTACATTCAACATGCTTACAATCGAGCTTAAGCACTCTTCAACTGAAACGTCGCCATTTGAAGCATGTTTTGGCTATTTGCCCAAATCTCCTTTAGATTTTATCTTTGGGAAGGATATTGCTATCGATGGTCAATATGACATTGATAGGGAAGAAAAGTTCATTGAACAAATTCAGTAGATACATCAAGTGGTGCAAGAGCAGTTGGAAAAGAGTCAAGCCAAGTACAAGACGAGACATGACAAGCATCGTGTTGATCATAGTTTCCAAGTTGGAGATGAAGTTTGGCTTTACATCAGTAAGGAGAGACTTAAAGGAGAAGGTAAAAAATTGAAACCAATTTGATATGGTCCTTTCAAGATTATCGACAAGATTGGTAACAATGCCTTTCGTTTAGATTTGCCTCCTTATATGCAAATGTATGCAGTTGTTAATGTTGAGAATTTGAAATTGCACGAGACTCCGTTGATTGATGATCATGGAGAGCATGTTCAGATTCCTTCTATAGATGATTTTTCCCCAGAATATCTTACAAAACTGCATGAAGACACCATCCTTGACAGGTGAATGCGAACTTCAAAACGAGGAAATGTGGAGTATCTTCGAGTTGGTCTTAAAGGTACAAATCCAAGCAAAGCCAAGTGGATTGAGGTTGGAAGAGTGAGGTAACTATAACCTCATCTTCACATAGACTGAATATAGTCTTTTGGAGGTCCAAAAGCTTTCCAATGGGGAGGTGTGATCAGGGGATCAAATTTTGCTCAAAAATTTGAAGTGTTCAGAATCGCTTCAAATCAGACGAGAGCGTAGGCCTCATCATTGCGAACCCAACGCAACTTGTTTGGGTTCAAATGGACGTCAGGAGCGAGAGATATCGTATTCTATTCAAATTTACAAACAGGCAAAAAAGGGTTGTTGACTGTACAGTCTGTACAGTCCGTACGAACGCTGACGTGGTAGGCCGTACGACACGTGTCAGGCCGTATGACACATGGCAGGATGGCATTCGGACAGTTGGCAAGTGACTTGGCATGTCTGGCAGCGAATGGAGTGACGACACATGGCCCAGTTAATGGTTGCCACGTGTCATCTTTTATTTGGTTAAAACTGATGTAGTTGGCCAGAGTCGACCCCGCGACCTCCAGGCAGGGGCAACAACTTGGCAAAGAGCTGCCAACCGGTGCACCACCGTGTATTACTTATTATATATGTGAACCGAATTGTATTAAAGTTTGAATATACGTGTGGTTTGGGCCACGACCGGGTCGGAGCTTAGCCCCAACCCTTGGTCGCGCACTATATCATATATGATCCATGGCTATGGTGTATGGCATGCGCGCGGTTAACTTTTTGTTCCAACGGTTATTACAACGACTTCCATTTGGCCTTTGACCATTGGCTTTTGAAACGGGAGCCCATATTTATGCTAGCGCGTGGTTGCATGGGTTGATATGACCTGGCCCTAAACGGTTAGGGGCTAGGTGCGCCCGTAATTATCCTATAGTTCACACCGTTTGTGCGGTTGTGTCTGATGCTAGGTTTTTACACTTAAATAAGCATGTGGGCTAGGTTGAGCCATGAAAGGTGCGTTTTGTAGATGCAAAGACAACAAGCTTGAAGGGGGGATTTCCAGGAAGCCTATCTTCTTCAATTTTTGGCCAAATGAGGTGCTGAAAAAGCCCAACTAGGGGTTTTTGGAGGTTCTGAAGCCATTGGAGCAGTCTATTTGGAAGTTTGAGCATTGTAAAGCACATTTTTGTTCACTTTGAGCAAATAATACAAATGATCCATTGGAAACTGGACCAGGAGATGTAGCCCAAGAGAGGGGTGAACTCCTTTATCATTTGTTGTGTTATGTGTTTTCTGTTCATTGATTATGCTACTATTTATATGCATCTTGAATGAGTAAATCCTATTAAAGATGTGTTTGCAAAGTTGATCCATTTTCTTTTAACACATAAAATTTAACTTGCAAATATTTTCAAGAATACAAGTCTTCTTCATTTTTAGATCATTGATTAGAGAGTTGTCCCCCATCAGAATAAGAGGACCTTTGCATGCATCCAATGAAGAGTATAATTATTTTATGGAATCCATGTGATGTGATGCTCCTAAATATACGATCCAAGTATTGAGAGAGGAGTTGATTGCAATCAAGGCATGGCTAGAATTGCCTTTCTTGGGATTCTGATCTTCTAGATTCTTTTTCTTGGCACCCTTAGGGATGTGATCTCCAAGGTTGTTTTGCTAAAGTATTTGGGTCATTAGATCTATTTTTTTTTGCATGCATATGGATTCTGGATGGAATCCTTTATGGCAGTATGTGCATTTCTCCCCTTTTTTTCCCTTTCCACCTTTGGATCCGGAGGCATCGGTAAAGAGTTTTGAGTACCCTTCCCTCTTCAGATTTGCATGTGCTTTCCTTTTGTATTTATCTTTAGCTTTCTAATATTGATGATCGCTTCCATCTTACACAGTAATTGCATGCACCTTTGGGCCTTTGATTTTTCCCATGTTGATGAGCTTAATCTGCTCTTGTGTTAGGGATTCGATAAATTCCTCAAGAGAAGGCATCTTCCACATGGATCAAGAGGTGAATTTGATTGAATGGAATGTGGATACGAACACCAAGAATTCAGGACCAAGTTTGGTGAGAACCATTTGTTTCTCCTCCTTAGATTTATCAACCCCGCAAACCTTGAGTTGTGACAGTAAATCCTTAAATTTTGTAAAGAAATATTGGAGATTGTCGAAGATTTTTGGATCCAATGTGAGAAATTCCACCTCGAGCATGTATCCTCTCATCTCATCCTGTTTTCCAAAGAGCCCTTCCATGGTGGTCCAAGCTTCATTGGGGGTTTTATAGGAAGATATGTGAAAGAGGAGATGAGGAGAAATGAGACTGGAAATTGTTCCAAATGCTTCATCCATTCGATTTAGATACTTGTATTTTTGTATGGTTGATGTTGGTTCTATCTTTGTGTTCATGGTTAACTTGTACAATCCTCTGCTTCGAAGATGCATGATTATCCTCTCCTTTCATGCAAAGTAATTGTAAGGTGTAAGAATGAATTCTTTTGGGAATTCAATTTTTCCGCTGTCTTCAATCTTTGGTATCTACAAAAATAATTCGGTGTGTATTTTTCTTAGAATTCTGTCGGCTTTGATACCATGTAAATGTGTTGAACTTGCACATAATAGATATAGCTAGAAAATAACACACACATTTGCAGAGAGAAATTGAGAAAGAAGAATCAAGAGAGAAAGAATGGAAGAATTCTCATTAACCAAATGAATAATTGATAATTTACACATGAAATACTTTGTATAACTCAACCAATGCAAACTGGAGGAGAATCCAATGCACCATAGTGGTGGTCTAGAGTGATCTGGAAACACACCAACAGTTACGGGAGTAAACTGCCACCTAGTCTAGTCTCTCGAGCAGTTATGGGAATGAACTGCCACCTAACTGAGTTAACTAGTCTATCAGTCTTCAGTTAACTGACTGAAACAAAGTGAAGTGAGGAGGAGATCATGGAATCATGGGTAATGTGCTAGTTTGGTGATGATCCCAAGGACAATGCACATTAGCTGGTGATGATCCCAATGTTGCATGGTGACAATACCAATGTAGCATCTAGACTCCACTCAACTGATCAAAATGAAGTGAAAACTGAAGAGAATATTCTCCCTAGAGGAATATTCTTCCTGAAATATAGGAGATTGAATAATGACTAATAAATAAGGAAAAACCTTAGGAAAAAGAAATCCTAGGTGTGTGTGAAGTAACTCCAACAACCATGCTCATGACAATGGTGGAAATAGAAAGGGATGAATTCATAATATAAGGTTTAGATCCATTTAATGTCTTGGAAGGTCAGGAAGATCAAATCAAGCATGGGAATGGAGACATTCATATATATGCAGATGTGAGCATAGGCAGTGTAGCGACCTTTCTTAGTTGCTTCAGAGGATTTCACATAAGTTCCTAGGGTATTTAATATATCTGCTAGGATTTCTTCTTCCTAGTACTCTTGAGGGAGAGAGTAAAGGAGAACCCAGAATGGGGCATAAAATAATTCCTCCTTTTCATGGTTGAAATTCTCCTTCCAGTACCAGAGGTGCAAACCTGCTAAGTGGAAAAAATAGGGACCATTCTCAAAGATTCGTTGTCTTTCTTGGGGGTTTTAAAAAATAATCATAAATAAACCTTTCATGTCAAGTTTAAGTTCAAAACGACAAGTAGGTTTCCAATGAGAGCTGATCCAGGATAAGAGAGCTCTCTCAATTGGCTAAATACCCAAGAAATTGATGATTATCACATGATCTTTCATGTATTGTACATTGATGAGCACTCAACACACCTTTAAAGTTTTTAAAATTTTAGGGTATACCACTTTTTTATTTCATCCTTATACTTTGATTTTCACATGATCATGATCAAGTTTTGAGGTATTTTCTATTGTTTCCCCACATTGGACAAGTATCTAGCTTAGTACATATCTCCATTAGAAGAGAAGGAAGTCTAGAGGGTCTAAGTGATGATTTGGGGTCTTCAACACTTAGTATTTTTTAGATCACCCATTTTTTCCTACAGTCTTTGGCTTCCCTTGATGCCCGATAGTCACCTCTTGAGAGTGTCGATGATGATAAACTTCGGGCGTTGGATGTTCCAACATACATTGGGAAAATAAGGTAATCAAGTGAAGAGATTTGTCGACACCGATGAGTATCGACGATTGGCACCCAACTTTGAACACTGCAAAATTAGCGAAGTCCCGACACCAATGGGTTAAATTTCATTCTTAAAATTGTGACCGTTTATTGATGACGCAAATAGGGAATGCGTCAACCATTGATTCCTTAGGGTAAGCTAACCCTATTCTAGCATGAGGTAAATCCACGTCAGTACTAGATGCGTCACCTCGCCATGTCATTTACCACATAGGTACTCATATTGCCACTCCATTGGCCATGTCAACATTGACACATCATAAACTATAGAACACGACACCTGGACATGTCACCCGGGTAAGCCAAGTCATCAAGCCACATTGTCAAGCCACGTCAGTCGAGTCACGCCATTCATGTCATGCCAAGCTCCATAAAAAAATTCAAGGGGAAGCAATAGAAGTTGGAAAACGTTGATGTAGATGTTACATCGATCGTTGGTGAGTTGGTAAGCGTAGTTACATTAGGACTAGTGATTTTCAAACTGTCGATCACTGGTATCCCATCGACGTCGACAAACCAAGATCATGAAACTACACTTTTAACACATGAACTCATTACTCTTCTATAGTCGACATCTTTTCGACATTGATGAACCAAAAACCAATACCAATTGTTTCCATGCACTAACACTTCTGTCCATAACCAATTAATGGCGTAATTAGATGTGTTATGAGCCATGCCTTTTTCCATTTTTGACCTCTATGCTCAATATGGGTCGTCCATGTGAGAATTCTTTCTTCTTATCATTCCATAGTTATGACCTACCTGAATTAGCCACATCAACTAAGGGGAGTCCCGAACTTCAAGCGACATGATGAGCGTTCCATGTCAGTACCTCTAAAATCGCCTCAAGAAGTCACACAACAATACAACTCTTTCACGTCGAGATCAACGACCAAACATCAACGTTCGTCATTCAAACCTTAGAACAAGAGCATGCCCCAATCCCTGATATTATCAGTCATGCGTGTCAACCCATCACTGTGTGAAATCACCAATAAACCAACTCAACTTCCATTCACACTGTTGATTTTTCTAACCCATTAACTCCAAATTATGGTGTTGACAATGTAGTTAATCCCCAGAGATCCGTAAGGATTTTTCTGCACTCGACCATGGGAAATTCAGATGGGATTGGTGGAAACACACTATTTGAACTAGACGTGGCTTGATTAGCTTATCATTATTTGCATATAGCATTTGAGATCTTCTTATTGTAAATAATTCTCAGGTAACCAAGTGTTTCACTCAAGCTAATTGTTGTCATGCTTTCTGTAAATCTCGGCACTGCTAAGTAATGAACCAAAAAATCATTCTCGATTAAGTATTTATGAGAAATTTTTCTCGCAAAGGTTTTCAACATATAGAGAACTAAATCAAGTCATTTTCTACAGGAAAATGCCTCCTTGAAGATCAACAACCTATCAATCTCCAAATACGTCGAAGGGGAAGCAGTTGTTGTTTGGGGAGTCTTCTAGTCCTACCGCTAACAAATAATTAGAACTCATGCCCAAGGTGGATTTGGTAATCAAAATGTTGCAGAAGAAGCCATCAGCTCCATCGCCCCTCTACAGTGATATAGACACAAGCACGACAACAAAGGTACCTATGCCCACTTGTCTTGAATTTTACAATAAAATTCACCATGATGATTTTCCATATTTCACTATGCATGGTGATCAAGAATTAAGAATATTGGACGACCAAGTCTTTCAGAATATTAAATTATCATTCATGTACATGGTAGCCTCCAGAACCTCGATTTTACCCTGCATAAAAATCTTAGAATGGATAACCAATCACACCCGGGATGAAAAATGCATGATTAACGATGTAAATGATCACGATGTTGGTGTTTTTCTGCCAATGGAGGTCAACAAGTATTACAAAATTAGGGATCCTGAAGTTTGGCTTAATACCGACTTTGTGGTCAAGTTCTATGAGCAACACAATACCAATCAGTTGTTGTAGTCCTGATGGAAGGAGGATAGAAAATTTGTGAACAGAGCATCCGGGTGGTACAAGACTACAAATGTGAGAGAACCATATATGTTCCTCACGACCCTCATATGTTGGTTGTATGGGGAAAAGGACTGCTCTAAGTTTTCAAAAGCCTAGATTCCCTTGGTGTATACAGTAGTTATTTCTGGGATTGTCTTCAATTGGGGCACCATAATTTTCAAACAATTAAGAATTAGGTTGAGCAAGCACAAAAACCAAAATTTGGAGAAGTCCCTGCTTTCTTCATGACCTCCTATCTATTAGATGTAGTGTGTGCTAGAAATGTATTTCCAGGGCTAGGATTAAGCTCACATGCCTCATAGTTTCCTATCCCTGTTTATTTCAACATCTTATGGGAGAATAGGTATAAGAAGTCCTATGCTACTATTTGTGATAAATTCTTGGCTAGGGTTTATTGCACAATCTTTAAGAAGAATTGTCCAAGACTTATTGAAGCAGAAAGAAAGGTCATATACATAATAGGGAATTGGTACCTGGAAGAGAAAATCACTTACATCAATATTTTTGGATCCATCGGGGCCCCACACCTATTACCATCTCATGTGACAGATTGGCTGGTGTTTGGGGATATTTTCTACCAAACCATCTTGCAAGGTTTCAACACCTCCCTAGTGAAAGAAAAGAAACGATCATTCATTCCTTATGGATTTTATGTAGGGTACCATTTTGTGAAGGACACTACTCGGGATAGAAAAGAAGTTTAGAATCAGGTGGAATACATGTTTTACACTGGCAGATATAGAAAACATGATCTCAAAAGTTTAGTGGTTCGACACTCTAGTCAATTAGTATCACACTGTTGTATGCACATGACAATTTTGAAGATGAGATCTTCACTGAAAATTCCATTGATTGGGAAGAGGTCCTGCATAGCAAAGAAAATATAGACCTGACCTAGTTCAAAGATATGACAGGAGATGAACAACTAGAGTGGTTATAAAAAATAGCAGGGGTTGTTTCACAAACACCAAATGAAAATGCAGAGCAAGCATAAAGGAGGGTTGAGACACAAGCACTCCTGGCTGAAGCCGAGACAATGATGCATGAGTCTAGGAAAAATCCCACTCTCCAAGTATTGGGACCACCAATAGTGACTCCTATGGATAGGCATATGGTAGAAGGAGAACATACAACAATGAGAGAAACTTCACCTATAGGGGTAAATGAACAGTCGAATGAAAAACAAGCATAGGTGGATCAACTAGGAGTTGCACCAGCAATCGATACTGTGACAATGACATCAGGCCCAAGTGTAGTGTCCCCAATAATTGCTGACCTAACTACAATCTATCATGATGACAATGAGGATCTAGATGCTACAGTAGTTCCCATTATCAATGAAGCAACTCCAGAAATATTAGACACCCAGCTACCCAAGGACTACCACCCTTGGATGTGGAAACAAGTTTGAATATAGCTGGAGACGTTTCCACTTCCTTAGGTCAAGGTTAACAACCCCAAGCTAAAGGGAAAAGTAGTCAAAAAGACTAGAATGAGTCACAAGACAAATAGCAAGAGGAATCCCCAGAGGATAAAGATGAAGGAAACAATGGAAGTACCTTTTGGGGGGGAAAAGGCTCTGAATAAAGGAGAAGAAGAAGCAAATTCAAATGTTGAATATCAACATGGAAATAACACTTGCAGAGGTGAGGATAATGAATGATAGGAGGTTGATAAGGGATCTGAAAGAACCACAACAAAATATCCAGTGAATTCTCCACCCATAGGATCAATACCTTTGTCAAAAGAAACAACAAATGACATGCCTAGAAGCACCATTGACACGGAACAAACAGAAGAGCTACCCACTAATACAAAAATAGAAATAGAAAGTGAAGTAGGGAAGCCTTCAACAGTACTAGATCAACAAACAGACATCAGAAACTAGATGGTAGGAACCGACAAACAAAAGGGACCATCTCTTGAACACTTTCACACTCTAGGTAGTCTGGGAAATGCCCTCTCATTGGGTGACCAACCAATTCTCGAACCTATGGATGAAGTGGTTGATGTATAGGAAATCACTTATGACAGAAAAATACAAGTGATAGTGAGGAGGATCGACAAGAAGATGAGGCTTACTCTAGATAGTGTTGTGATTATTACTATTGAAGAAACCTTATTGGACGCTAGACAATCCAAAGTGAGTGAGCTACTAGGAGCTGAAATGGCAATATTTAACGCCACCATCAACATAGTAAGAGAATATGAGTGGGAGGCAGAGTCCATGAAGAGAGAACTCAAGCATCTTAGACATCAAGCCAAGTATTACCAGTACATGACTCGGGAAATAATTTTCATAAGAGATGAGTTTCAAGCGGGATATAACCAGTTTAAAATAGAAAGGGACACCTTTATGGCTCAGGTGGTGTTGTAATCTAGGGAAAAGTAGGGGAGTGTTACTAGTGGTTCAATACATAAGAAAGCATAGATTCACATATACATACATATAGACAAAGAGATACACAAATTCGTGGAAGCCCAAAGAATAGCCTTTATTATATAGATTATTCAATACAACACAATCGATCTCTTCTCTAATACACACTCGTCTATTTTTACCTACATATTTAGTTACCAGGAAGTTGTAACTACTTAACTTCCTGGGTCAGTCAGTTAACATAACTATCGAACAACTTATAATTTCAACTTCGATAGTCGACCAAATAACTCTTAGTCGATTGTCGAGTCTAGCCGACAGAGTCGACTAGCCCCTACAACATCTTCCCCCACCTCAATTCCTTGCTTGTCCCGAGCAAGAGGGGAGTAAAACATAATTTTCTTTTACATTGATTGTTTACAAATAGAAATGATATATAGAGAAGGGGAGAGAGGAAGGTAGAATTTTATGGTTCTTGAAGAATTTATGCATCTTTTTCCGACCGTCCTTTAGTATCTATTTTCACTTCCTTGAATGCCTGGATTTGACATCATCCTTGTTTTTGAGTCCACAGTCATCTTTTCTTCCTACAAAAATATGTTAATTCAAACAATATTTTGACATTTTTTTATATGCTTTGTCCAAGTAACCTCAACTAGACTGTGACTTTCAATCTTAGATATGATTCTCGAGTGGGGATGATTTTAGGGGATAAATTTCGCTCATGGGCTAATTTTGAGCAGAGCTCGCTTGATTAATTATTAAACAACAGATGCCAAACCAAACTGAATATGTGAGCATAGCTCACTTGATTAATTATTGAAGCCAATCATTACATTTATATAGCACAAAGGTGCTCACAACAACCTTGAACTGACCTCCTACAAAGGTGGATCTGAAACCACCAACAAACCCTAAATTGGAAAGGCACACAACAAATCAAAACAACTTAGTTGCGTAGATACTAATTTCTACATTATTCCAACACTCCCCCTTAATGGAGAAATGGATTTTCTACCACACCTAGCAACTCTCTGCAAATTTCAAATTTTGCCTTTCCAAGAGGCTTAGTGAAAATATCAGCCATATTTTCATCTGTGTTACAATAGATTAAGTCAATCTTTTTTGACTGTATCTTTTCTTGGACAAAATGATGCTTAATTTCAATATGCTTAGTTCTAGCATGATACATAGGGTTATTAGCAAGTTTGATTGAACTTTTATTATCACAATTGATAACTGTGGGCGCCTTTTGTTCTTCTCCCATGTCTTCAAGAATTCTCCTCATCCAAACAACTTCACATGTAGCACTGCACAAGGCTTTGTACTCGGCTTCAGTTGTAGACAAAGAAACATTTGGTTGTTTCTTACTGCTCCATGATATGACCCTTGAACCAATTCTAAAGGCATAACCTGTGGTTGACTTTCTGTCACTAAGATTTCCATCCCAGGCAGAATCAGAATAACCTGCCAGCTCAACATCAAATTAATCAATATATTTAATACCAAAATCAATAGTTCCTTTCAAATAATGAAGGACTCTTTTTGCTTCTTTCCAGTGACTCTCATGAGGCTTAGCCATGAACTGACTAAGGATGCTGGCTGATAGGCAATATCTGGCCTGGTTGTGGTGAGATAATTTAGACTTCCCACCAGTTGTCGATACAGAGTTCCATCCAATTCCTTGGTCTCATCATCACTATAGAGATTAACATTCTGTTCTAATGGAGTAGACATCACCTTGTACTCATTCATATCAAATATCTAAAGCAATTCCCTGGTATATTTTCTTTGTGTAACCAGTGTCACACCATCTTCTTTCCATACTTCAAGACCCAGACAATAATGTAGTTCTCCTAGGTCCTTCATTTCAAAAACTTGTGATAACTGCTTTTTGATTTCATCAATTAGCTTAGAAGCATTTCCTGTTATGATTAGATCATCAACATAGAGAGAAATCAACGCAATATGTTCTTTTTGATCTTTCTTGATATAGATATTTGGATCATTTTTACACTTCACAAATCCTTTTTGCAGAAAGAAATTGTCTATCTTTTCATACCATGACCTGGCTGCCTATTTTAATCCATATAGAGCCTTTTTCAATTTGCAGACCAAATGTTCCTATCCCTGTTTAACAAATCCTTCAGGTTGTACAAGATATACTTCCTCCTTTAATTCTCCATTCAGAAAAGCAGACTTCACATCTAACTGATGTAGGTTCCATTTATGTTTTGTAGCTAATGCAATCATCAATCTAATGGTGTTTAACTTAGCTACAGGTGCAAAAGTATCTACATAATCAATTCCCTCTTTTTGTGAATACCCTTTTGCAACCAATCTTTCTTTATATTTATCTATACTACCATCAACATTAAATTTTGACTTAAACAACCATTTGCATCCAATTGGAACTTTGTTTTCAGGCAACTCTGTTAATTCCCATGTTTCATTCTTCATTATTGAATCATATTCTTCTTTCATTGCATCCATCCAAGCTTTATGTTCTTTAGCTTGTTTATAATTTGCAGGTTCTATAGTGTTCATTACTTGAGTCATCAAAGCATAATCTTTGTACCTGATAGGTGTATGAATCGGACGAGATGTCCTCCTTGGAGTCTTGGTGCTAGCATCTCTTCTTCTACTTTGAGGTGTAGTTCTTTCAACCTTTTCTAGATCTTGACCCTATACCTATTCTTGTTCCTTCTCTTGATCCTCTTTCTGTACATGTGTTACATCTGCATCTTCTACAATATAGTCATGAGGAATGTTCCATTCACTATGACTATCTACTTTATGACCTGTATCTTCATGAAATAATACATCTATGCTTGGAAATACTTTATGCATGTTAGGATCAAACATCTTATATGCTTTATGCTCATCATAGTAACCAAGAAAAATAAACTTGATGGATTTTGCATCAAGCTTTCTCCTATCCTCTTTGGGAATGTGAGCAAAAGCTTTACTTCCAAATATTCACAGATGATTCACAACAGGCTTATAACCATAAAAAGATTCAAATGGAGTTTTATGATCTAAGCTTTTAGTAGGACTTCTATTTTTCAGATAAACAACAGTTCTAATAGCTTCAACCCAAAAACCATTAGTGAGATTTTTACCTTGAAGCATACTTCGTGCACATTCAACCAAGGTTCTGTTTTTCCTTTCTGCCACTCCATTTTGCTGAGGAGTGTGTGGTACCGTGAACTGTTGTAGAATTCCATTTTCTTTGTAGTATTTGACAAAAGCCCCAGATCTGTATTCTCCCCCTTCATTTGATTTGAGAATTTTAATGTACCTTCCAGTTTGCTTTTCAACCAAATTTTTAAACTCCTTAAAGTATTCAAAAACATCACTTTTCTTTCTCATGAAATACACCCATGTGTATTTAGTGCAATCATCAATGAAAATAAGAAAATAATATGCTCCTCCAATAGACCTTGTTTGCATGGGACCACAGACATTCGTGTGCACAAGTTCAAGTATATCCCTCTTTCTTCTATCTATGTGAGAAGGAAACTCTTCTCTATGTTGCTTTCCCAAAGCACACCCATCACATGCACTATATTCATTTTTTAATAGTGGAAGTCCTTCCACCATGCCTTGTTTTTGAAGAAGCAAGAAATCATTATAGTTTAGATGTCCATATCTCTGATGCCACAATACCTCTATTGGCATTATTGTTGAATCCAAAGCTTGATGTCCTTTCATCGTCACATCGAGCTTGTATAGCCCTCCAACTCTAACTCCTGTAGAAACTACTTTATAATGGTCTTTTACATCCTTCACAAGACAATGTGATTTTACAAAATCTACCTTCATGTATTGATCTGTTATGGTGGAAATAGAAATTAAATTTTTCTTTATACCAGGTACATGCATTACATTTTGTATTTGTTTAACACTACCATTTGGTAATGTAACAGAGATATCCCCATAACCTTTTATTTGATGTGATTGTTCATCACCAAGGTAAATGTTAGCACCATCATTAGTCTCACAATAACTATCAAACCAGTTTCTATTACAAGACATGTGGATCGATGCACCAGAATCTACATACCATGCATGCACATCATCTGTCTCAGTTGACAAAGCAGCATCTGATATGAATAATTTGTGGAATTCATCATTACCATTATCATCCCTTTCAGAAAAATTACTATTATGCCTCGGATTTCTATATTTGTTCTCATGTTTATGCTTATACCAACAATCCTTAGCATGATGTCCAGCCTTTCCACAATTATAACATGAACCACTCTTTCTCTGATTTGTATGAGACCGAGGAGATGTCATACCTTTATGTTCTTTTGCATATTGAGGTTTGCCTCCTTTTTTGTGTTCCCAAGGATTTCCTTTACCCTTTGCCATCTGTTGTCGCAAGAGTCGACTCTAGGCTGTAATAGAGCCAAGCCTTAGCACATTTTAAAATGAAAAAATTATTTATCATTCAGAACTTGACTTGGGTTGCAGCAAGACAAACCCTGAAAATTTAATTTTGAGTGCACTTCTGACCTAATACACTCAGAGACAGTTCTCTAAACAACGAAGGGTTCTTTACTCAGGAATATTCAATGATTACAGTAAGAAGGCCAGATTTCTTATTAGAAAAGATGTTTAATCAGGTCTGGAGGTTGATACAGGAGAAATAAGTCCATTGGGCATGGAGTCAAGTGAAAACCATAGAGAGAATATCATAACAGGGTTCACATTACTTGCAGAGAATGAGGCAAGGTAAGTCTTTCTTTCAACTATAAACGATCATGATTTAACAGCAGAAAAAGAAAAGGAAAGAGCCACCATAGTGAAAGCATCAATCAAGGAGGAATTTTCACTATGACTTTGGAAGAAAAAACTAAAGGCTGATGGCTAGATACAGAGCACTAATCAAGAGTGAATTCTGAACAGTCACCATGAAAAAAAAACCTTTATCAACTGCGTGTAAGGAGCATTAAAAATGAATTCCAAACATATTTAACTCAGTTGACAAAGAGCAGATAGAATATAAGACAAAAAGAGGACATAGCGAAAGAAATGACCGTCAAGAATCTCATAATCTGAAGAAAACAGGTTACTGAATATAATTCTGTTTCTGGTTCTCAAAAACAACTCGCGTTCCACACAGGAGCTCTCTGCCCCTCCGAGCTTCCTCCAGGCTTCCCCCTCCCCGTACAATGAATCTCCCTCTCTATAAATTCCCTCTCTAAAGGAGGTTGAAACCGCCTGACAGTTAACTAACTGTCTTTAACTAATTATTACAGTAATCTTAACTAAAATTAAAAAATACGACTCAAATATTAATTTCTAGCAAAATGCCTGTAGACGTAAGTGCATTAGATCCTCCTCCTTTCGTTTCAGTATCTTCTTGAGTTGCTTTAGCAATTGTCGAATACAAGGTTTCCAACTCGCACAATATCAACCCCATATTAACAAGTATTTCCACCATGCTATCTACATCAGTGTTTGAAGGTGCTGTCAGATATCCGAACACAAACCATATCGCCGGGAGAGATAGTAGTTGGTGGTGATCGGTGGCCTCCTTCCACGCTAAAAGAGACCAAATGCATCACACCCAATCCTATAGCAAGGAATGGCACCCCGAATGTTCCTTCTACAAAAGTTGATTTTCATATTGGGAATGGAGTACATATTCTACTCTCCCAGTAACTTTTGATCACTGACCGTATGTAAATAATGGCTAATTCTTAGCTTATAATCTGGACATGCATCTTCCAGAATCCACGAAGCAGCTTTTCAAGAGTAGTGTGCAGCAGTGTCTTCCAACACGGTTGATTCAAAGTTGCTATCATGGCAGCCCATGCTACTCATCCCAATCTTAACAGAAATGCCTGAAACAGTTTTCAATGGAGCACGATCTAACTGTTTTCCCTCACGTTCGCGATCAATCACTGCATTTCTCACCATAAAAAACATAGTTGTATCCCAGCGTGTGTGACTTGATCCTTGCTCCAATTCTATAGCTATCACCCATCTTGCTGAAACTTTTATATTTCTTTTTTGACACGCGCGAATTCTCCCATCGGCCTTCGGGCTTTCGGAGAAAAAGATGTAGTATGCAAAACAATAAGCCAAACCCCGAAATCCCGTGATTGGTCCACGTTTTATGCACTCGGCATGTGTTGGTGTTCGACAGTTGTCGTTTCTTCAGTGCTTTATTTCTTCAATCGCTGAGATTTATTCCAGAACTACGCTTTTAATGTAGAAATCAGTTGCAAAGACATGATTTAAACTACGCACATCACTAATGACCGAACTTATCCGTTGAATAGACGCCGGAGATGATGTATCTTTTTACTGCGAGCATTTCAAAACCTAAAAATTTGCAAACTCCGTCTTGACAGTAGCAGAAAATACTAAACCGATAACATCCATGCGTTTTAACGCTTCTGTGCATACTTTTTATTGCGCCCTGAATGAATAAGCGATCCAGATTCGCACAGGTACTCGCACCTTATCCAATCTTCAGATTCCGTTGATAATTTCATTTTCAATTCAAACAACCTTGTTCTCTGACTAAAATATTAACGTTAACTTAAAAATTGGACTGCTATATGAATTTTCCATTTGTATTCTAGTTCTTCTTCGACATGTGCATTTGTTGATGTATGTCAAGGTACGTGTTGCCTCACTCGAGATAAAATCCTGCTTTAATCGTACGACTAGATCGATTCTTCCTGGCAACTTTCATCGCGTATGTAAAAAACTATGAAGGGACGTTGACCAGCCGTAGCTCTGTACTCTTTAATTCTCTGAATTCTGTCTTTCTATTTACAATTTATGTAAGAGAAAAACATCCGACTAATAATAGCAAAGATAATATGGAGTCTCAGCGCATAAAACGTTTTACTGTTGTCATCCTGGCTACGGTTGCTGTAGTGCTTTGCTGCCAATAATCCTTTGGGCACATTAAAAACGGACACATCCAACTCGTTCACTTCTTCTTCTTCTAGCTGTAGATCGAGACTTCCCTTGATGTGAATAACCCAACCATTCTCATCGATCTTCAATTGAACATCAGTTTTGGACTCCATGTTTCTGAATGGGAGGCAAATAGTCACAGGAAACAAAAGAGAAAAGGTGGGAAATATGTGAGACAGTCGAGCAATTACGCAACCTTATATGGAGCTTCTGGTTAATGAATACACAGACCAGAACGRAGGTAATGGGTGTAATCCCATATCAGGCATCCACTTAGAAGTTCTGTACCCAGCAGCAATAGCAAAGACAGCCTGTACAATTGTATAAAGTCCTGGAACACTAAATGTTTCGAACATTATTTCTCCAGTGTATTCAAGGTTTTCAGGAGCAGTAAGAGGATTCTCAGTTAAGAGGAAAAGGTGATCCTCATACACATTTAGGATGAAGATACTAAGGAGAGAAAAATTCAAACTCTGTTACAACACCATCAATGCCAAATCTGAATGTGGAGGCTTTCCGGTGAGATGGCTTCTACATTCCTCCTCTCGTAGAAGAATACCTGCAAGTTCTTCAAATGTCGGAGAATTCTCTTGAGCTGCAATACCTGTTATGAACATTTGGTAGTCTTATAGCATGCCATTTAACGTGACAGTTACTAGATCAGTGGGTGAGACCTTTTCTCCTATGTCACCCAGTTTATCTTTTAAATATTTGATTCTTGAAATGAAATTAGTAACATTTTCATTTTCCTCCATTTTGATTGAGAGCAATTTGCTTTTTAAAAACAAAACTCGGTTTGTATTAGCAGTTTGGTACAAACCTTTCAAGATGTCCCACGTCTCCTTATATGTTTTGCAATCTCTTATATGCAGAATTATGTTGTCTTTTACAGACATACCGAGGAAAACTTTGGCTTTGTTTTCTCTCTTCTCCCAATCTTATGCAGCAGTAGCAAGCTTTGCCTCATCTCCTGAGACAATAGGCCAAACCCCGGATGCTTCCATCACTGTTTGTATCTTAAATTTCCAATTTACATAATTGGATCCATCTAATTTATTTGATTCATTTATGTATGAATCAATTAAAGAATTTGCCATTTTAAATTCTTTAAAACAACTCAGAAATTACCTTTGCTGCCACCACCAAATCTTTCTCCTACTAACAAAAATGTAGCCGCTTCCTCGTTCACCACGCTTCCGCTGCGCCTGCAGCACTTTCAGCTCACCTTGAATTGTTGATGAATCAAATGCACAGCTCAATGCCCTCACGTTCTGCTACAGATTTTGACGTGCTCCTCCTCACAACTCGAGTCAAATATCAACCGACTGATGCAATGATCCGAACTTCTCCATGCAGGTGTTATTTGAGCATCAATGATCCTCTTTATCCAGTGAGGATCCGAGCAGCAACGATCCTCTAGAGCATCAACGATCCTCCACGTAGGTCGTGTAGCCTCTCCACGTCGATCCTGAGCGAGCAACTCTCCTCTACACAGGCACGATCCAAGAGATGGGAACGACAGGTGGCTGCCATAGGAAATGCTCATGCTCACGCAACATTCGGGTCCTCACAGATTGAAATGGAAGGATTCAGGAGAAAAAAAAATTCTTCACGTACTGTACAAAAAATTCTTCCTCTTCATTTTCCAGGAATATCCAAGAGAAGTTTCGATTTCACTATTGACCAGATCCATTTCTTTTCTCTGATAGGAATGACAATGGCTTCTTTCCTTCTCTTCAAATGATGGAAGATGGATGTGATATCCAACGGCTTTTGGAGCTCTTTCTCTGAATGTGTACTCTTCTCACAGCGCACCAATTCCTCACACCTGATAGAGAACATGCAGATACTCCAGATGATGCTTCATGGGATGCTTCACGCCAGTGATCTCACTATCTCAGCCAATATCTCAGGGATATGCCTTCTAACCAGGCTCTAATACCATGTTGAGATTTTCCATTACACCAAAACCCGTAGGTTTTAGTAAACTTCCAAATCAGCAACATCACCTTGAGTGGGTGATTAGTCCGATGTTCCCAGTGTGGCAGTTAGTCCAACACCCCTAGTTCACGAGAGGTGCGGCGGTTAGTCCAACACCCCCCCTCCGACGTAACTCGAGGGAATTGAACCTGGGCCAAGGCTCTAATACCATATTAACAACAGATGCCGAACCAAACTGAATACGTGAGCATAGCTCACTTGATTAATTATTGAAGCCAATCATTACATTTATATAGCACAAAGGTACTCACAACAACCTTGAACTGACCTCCTACAAAGGTGGATTTGAAACCACCAACAAACCCTAAATTGGAAAGGCACACAACAACTCACAACAACTTAGTTGTGTAGATACTAATTTCTACATTATTCCAACAACTAGCCCCTACAACATCTTCCCCCACCTCAATTCCTTGCTTGTCCTGAGCAAGAGGGGAGTAAAACATAATTTTCTTTTACATTGATTGTTTACAAATAGAAATGATATATAGAGAAGGGGAGAGAGGAAGGTAGAATTTTATGGTGCTTGAAGAAGTTATGTATCTTTTTCCGACCGTCCTTTAGTATCTATTTTCACTTCCTTGAATGCCTAGATTTGACATCATCCTTGTTTTTGAGTCCACGGTTATTTTTTCTTCCTACAAAAATATGTTAATTCAAACAATATTTTGACATTTTGTTTATGTGCTTTGTCCAAGTAACATCAACAAGACTGTGACTTTCAATCTTAGATATGATTCTCGAGCGGGGATGATTTTAGGGGCTAAATTTCGCTCATGGGCTAATTTTCCATGGTTTTTCCAAAAACGAGATTCGCTATTTTAAAAATGATTCGCCCAAATTCTATAGGATAAAATGATTTTACCTTAAAAATCACCAAAATTTTATAAAAACTATATAAAATCCTTATAAATTTGAATATTTTTACAAAAATATCGCCAATCATTTATAGTTGGCATATGAAGGATTAGTAAGATTCGCCAAGGTTTCTACATTTTAAAATAAATTTCCATCTTTAAAATCATCCCTGTTCTCGAGTGCTCCTTGAGTCTTGAGAATTAAGTGGATGAAACCATAGGGGGAACTCCTTCCTTTGCACATAGGTGAATCTCTTCTTTTGACGTCTGTAACCACGATGGCTGAACAAATTCTACATTATGAGGGTCTAGTTTAGGAGGGTCATCATCTGTTGTGCTCATTGTCCCCATGTTCTATGTTTACAAAGTTAACTATGTGCAGAATGGTTTTTTCGCTTTCCTCTAGCTCTGATATATAGAGTTTGGTTTCGTTATATTGAATGAAATTGATAGGGTAGCGAGATGCCTCACATGCAACTTAATATTCAAGTATCTGGGGTTTGCATAGAATTGCATGCTTAATGATGACCATTTCCATTTTCTACCGAGTTGACTATTGTTGATATGATCTTTACTGTGTTGTTGTATATTAACAAAATCTTTACAGTCTTAATGAGAGATATTGTCCTCACTTATTGATCTGTGGATGTACGTGTCTTAGTCCTGATTGTTGAAGGGATGGAGGACTCGTGTGAGGAGACGTCTATGTCAATGTTGAACTAGAATTTGTGTGAGTCTTGTCAAGCATACAAAGTGTCAACTTCCAATTGATTGTTGTATCTGTCAAGTCAATCTGAAGTTATATTAGTGGTTGCATAACTATCTTCTACGTCACATCGAGCATTCATGTTTTGGTCGGTATATGGTTCAACTGACTACTTCTTTTGTATCATCGGGTTTCCTCTTGTCAGTTCTTCTTAGTCGATGTTCTCTATAATTACTGTGTTTGTCTATTTTATGGTAGTCCCCTCTATGATGGATTCACTCATTTGAGCCTCGCTTGCTTGATCTAGATCCGTCTTAATCAATCAATTGTTGCTTGATGAGGATTTTTCATAAGTTTGGAGATGGATTCATTTGTTGATCTCTTCTTCATCCGCTTTCTCTATGGATTTACCAGGGGCTTCTTTCTCTCTCCATTCTACCTTTCCTTTACTCATTTCTTCCAAGCTTTGGAACTTCTTTAATACTTAACTTTTCCTATGACAGTTTCTTGTACCTGAATTTTATACATTTGTAACTGGATTTGAGTTTTAAAAAAGGACTTAGTACTTGACATTATTATTAATATACACTAATCTATTTCAACTTCGACCAGACTGTTATATGTCCACTTTTGGCCGATCCCTGTTTACATAATTTTTTATAGATTTTTCCAACAAGGTTCCTCATCTCTATGTATTATACTTCTTTAAATGGGAACCATTAATTACTTTTTTAAATGGGTGCCCCAACAAAGTTTGTAGTTGAACCGTGCATGTCATTTGAATATCTTCTATAACATAAGTACCAAGCCATGTTGTCTCTAATTTCCTGGGTTTTCCTTTGATTCAACTTTCATATAGTAGAACTAGGTCTATGTTTTTTTATATCCTTATTTTTTATATGACGATCATGCCATGCTTTATGTTGTTGTTTTTGAACTTCTTGGTGGTGCATTTCTATTAATATTCCTTCTTCTAACTTATTCAATTAGTAAATATGATCATGCTTGCTTCTATCTTGGTCGAATTTAGCAACAACTGCTACTCTGTCTTAGTTGGCCCAGGAGTGAAGTGGTATCATAGCTTCTTATCCATAGACAAGTTTAAAGGGAGCATATCCAGTCGATCACTTATAAGCATATTTTTGTGCCCATAAGACTATAGGAATTTTGTCATCCCAGTCGTTCTTGTCAATGTCGTAGATTTTAGTGAGTCCTTTATGCAGTGTCTTATTGAATGCTTCAACTGCACCATTTGATTGGGGATGATATGTCGTTGTTCTTCTATGATTAATGATAAATTTCTTTAGTAGGACTTGGATCGTCTCGTTTACAAAATGTGTCCCTTGGTCACTGATTAGAGTTAGTGGACATCCAAATCTTGTGATTATGTTCTCATAAATAAATTTCCTTGCGCCCTCTTTAGATCATGTTTCAATTGTTTTTCTTACACCCACTTAGTCACATATTCAAATGCAATGATAATATATTTCGCGCATGTTCTCTTTGATTTCTGAGGAAATGGACCAACAAATTCGATGGCCCAGATATCAAATGGTTTATTAGGATTGAACGATTGTAATGGAATTTCATTCTTCCACAAAGTTCAACCCATTCTTTGAAAACTATCACATTTCTTAACATGTTCCCAACAATATTTATGTAAAGTCGGCCACCATAGACCTGCCTGAAGTATCTTTTGCATTGTCATGCCATCCTAAAAGTGGCCCCTAGCAGGTCCTACATGTGCCTCGTTGATAATGTCTTCTCTTTCATGTTCTAGAGCACATATCCTTAAGACGTCATCATGTCCCATTTTGTATAAATATCCATTGATGATTGTGAATGGTGTTGCTTTCAGAGCTAACACTTTCTTTTTATTTGTTGAAAGATATTCAAGTGCTTTCCCTTCCTCCAAGAAATTTGCTATGTCTTCCAAATATTTTGGTGCTTCTTTGACACGAAATATATGTGCATCCCGAAGGTCATCCTCTATGTTAATCGGGTCCTCCCTTGTCTCGAGTTGGGAAATATGGTCGGGCTTGACATTCTTTTTCCCAGGTCAGACAATTATGTCGAACTCAAATTCTTGGAATAGTAATAACCAACAATAAATTTTTCCTTGATTAACAAGTTTATTGACTAAATATTTTAATGCATGATGATCTGTAAAGAATGTGAATGGGTTCGCTAGTAAGTATTTTCAGAATTTCTGCAAAGCGAATATCATCGATAACGCTTCCCTTTATGAGGTTGAGTAATTTCTTTCTATTTTATTCAACTTCTAAATGGCATACGCGTTTGGGCGGTCAATTGTTTCATCGTATGGTTGCGCTAGAACCAAATTAATGGTGACATTTGAAGCATTGACATGGATATGAAACTTTCTCAACCAGTTGGGGAATTTTAGAATGGGGGCTTTGACCAGTTTCATCTTTAAACTTTCGAATGACTCCTGGAAGTCTTGACTCCATATAAACTCAATTTCTTTCGAAAGAAGCTCATTCATTGGGAAAGTGATATCTTGATAGTGGTATATAAATTTTTGGTAATACCCAGTATGTCAAAGGAATATTTTAATCTGTTTTCGATTTACAAGTGGCTTCAAGTCGATGATGATTTTGATTTTTTCCATGTCGAAGTTTACACCATCCTTACATAGCACGTGACCTAATAGAATGCCAATTGGTGTGGAAAATATGCATTTCTTAATATTGAGAGAAAATTTCATTTGTTTGCATCGCTCCAGCATTAATATGAGCCATTGTATATGGTTTTTGAATAGGTTGTACATAGTCCAATCATCGAAGTAGATAGTCATTGTCTTGTAGATGTATTCCTGAAATGCTTTTACTACTATTCTTGAAAATATTGTTGGGGCATTCTTTAGACCAAATGGAATTACCCTATAGGCGAAGGATCCAAATTTAGAGACAAATGTCGTCTTTGGTTGATATTCTTTAGCTATAGGGACTTTACTATATCCCAAAAATCCATTTGTGAATGAGTAGCATTCATGACCCACAACTTCATTAATTATTTTGTCGACGAATGGAGTGGGAAACGAATCCGTTAAAGTTAATTTGTTGAGACCTATGAAGTCGATGCAAATTATTAACTTCTTAGAGTCGTGCTTCTTTGGTTGAACCACCATAGGACTTTCTCATTTTGCTTTGTTGATTGGATATATGATGCTTGCTCATAACATTCCTTCGATTTCCTTATGAACAATGGTCTTGTATTTGTGAGCTAATTTGTAAGCTCGGTTTTTGATAGGATTTGCTCTCGGAATGAGTTCAATTTTCATTTCTCCCATTTATTTTGAAAGTCCTTTTATATATTTATAGTCTCATGGAAATACATCTTGATATTCTGAATAATTCGACTATATCGGTTGTCTCCTTCTCTGTCCAATAGTTGTCTACTCATTCCATTTTTGGTTGATTATCATTTGATATATTGAACTCTTTTGTCTTTAATTCAACATTCATTCACTCTAGTGGTTTTGCTTCTTCAAGATGTGTTGGCACAGGGGTAGACCTAGGGTTCAACGCTTCAACATCGCACCAACAAAACCCTAACTACCGGCCCTTTCAGCAACACCTGCGAAGCAGATGAAGTCTCACCCGAGGTAGAGGCAGGGGGGTTACAGGACTCAAGTGTCTACAACCTAGATGGGACCCAGATATGTGACACAATACTTAACATAGCACTTAGCAGTTAACATTCGTTAGTATTTAACTCTTATTCACATCGTAGGTAAAACCCTAATTACAGAGCAATGCAACATCAGATGGATGTAAAAGCAACATTCTTGAATGGAAATATTGAACAGGAGGTATTTGTGGAACAACCCGATGGTTTTGTACTGCATAACAAAGGCACTCATGTATGCAAGCTAAGGAAGACCTTGTATGGTCTTAAGCAGGCTCCCAGAGTTTGGTATGACAGGATTGATGGCTTTCTTAAAAGCCCGAGCTTTTAGAAAAGTGATGTTGATGCAAATTTGTACTTCAAGGTAAGAGGTAACCAACCTATTATACTAATCTTGTATGTTGATGATCTATTTCTAATAGGAGATGAAAGGCTAATAGCCTGGTGTAAGAGGGAGCTAATCTCAGAACTCGAGATGAAAGACTTAGGCTTGATGCATTACTTCCTAGGATTGGAAGTGTGGCAAAGACAGGGCGAGATATTTCTGACACAAGGAAAATACACAATGGATCTACTAAAGAGGTTTGGTATGATGGATTGCAAATACATGTCTAATTCGATGGTTACCAACCTGAGGAAGCTGCATGATTCTGATACAGGTTCAGATTTGGTGGATCCCACCATGTATAGGCAGTTGATTGGAACATTGATGTACATGATCCACAGTAGGCTAGATATATGCTATGCATTGATTGCAAATGATTCAGTTCATGACTAAACCAAGACAAAGACACTAGGTGGCAACAAAGAAAATCTTGAGATATCTCAGAGGGACCATTACTTCTGGTCTGAGATATACATCCAGTGGTGGTTTATTTTTGCATGGGTATGTAGATGTTGATTGGGCAGGAAGCCTAGTGGATCGGAAGAGTACTTCCAGATATTGCTTCAGTTTAGGATCCTCTATGATCTCTTGGTCAAGCTAGAAGCAGGGATCCATTGCACAAAGTACAACAGAGGCTGAGTACATTGTAGCAAGTGATGCTAGCAAGGAAGCAGTATGTCTCAGAAAATTGGTTTTTGGGTTGTTTGGTGACAAGCTCGAGACGACAGTGGTTAATTGTGATAATCAAAGTTGCATAAAATTGACAGAGAACCTGGTATTTCATGACAGGTCAAAACATATTGACATGAGGTACCACTACATCCGAGACTTGGTCCAGAGAAAAACTGTAAAGTTACAGTACATAGCCACGAGCGAGTAGGTAGTTGATTTCCTGACCAAGCCTTTGACCTCGAGACAGTTTTTGCAGCTAAGAGGGAAGCTTGGTTTGGATGAGAATGAATCACTCACTGAGAGGAAGTGTTAAATTTGGCAGCATCGACAGTCATTATCCAATGAGAGGCCATATGGGCCACCCTTAGGCTAGCCAGGGAGATTTGGAGAATCAACCAGTCTTGTGAGGTATTGACAAAAGCGAGGGGGAATGTACAACCTCTGTGAGTCAAACCAAAAGTATGGAGGAACGAGGTGCTATGTGAGTCTAATTCAAATGTCAGGGGGAATGTACAACCTCTGTGAGCATAGACAGTCTAGTGCAAAAGTCAGGGGGAATGTACAAACTCTGTGAGCATAGACAGACTAGTGCAAAAGTCAGGGGGAACGTACAACCTCTGTGAGCCTAGTCACGCCTTGTGAGCCATGGGAAAAAGTCAAGGTATCTAGCAAAAGTTAGGTTGAATATAAAATTCCTATGAGATAGAAACAAACGATATTCCTAATATTGCAAATGATATACATGTATTGATCTAGTGCATTGGCACGTGTAACATTATCCACCATGAAGAGAATTTTGAATTTCCTTGTAAAGTGTTGAGTTATAATTGAAGTCTTAAGTCTAGTTCTATTTTTGAACTAAAGTGTAATGTTGAGTTATAACTAAAGTCTTAAGTCTAGTTCTATTTTTGAACTAAAGTGTAATGTTGATTTGTAACTGAAGTCTTAAGTCTAGTTCTATTTTTGAACTAAAGTGTAATGTTGAGTTGTAACTGAAGTCTCAAGTCTAGTTCTATTTTCGAACTAAAGTGTAATGCTGAGTTGTAACTGAGGTCTCAAGTCTAGTTCTATTTCCGAACTAAAGCATATCAGTCTCAAGTATAGTTCTATTTTGGAACTAAAGTGTAATGTTGAGTTGTAACTGAGGTCTCAAGTCTAGTTCTATTTTCGAACTAAAGCATACTAGTATCAAGTCTAGTTCTAAGTTCGAACTAAAGTATGAAGTTGAGTTATGATTAACTCATGCAAACAGATTACTATTTTGAGTCTCTCCTCTTCTCCTCTTCAGCCTATATAAGAAGAGGTCGACCCCTCTCTTCAACACAGTTTTGATATGCAGGTTAAGGGTGAAATCAATAGAGGAAGATATCAGTGATAAAGAGGTAGAATACCAAAGCAACATATCAATGTTTCATATCAACAATAGAGGCAACATATCAGAGGTGTATTTCAGCAAGGTATTTTAGGTCTTTGTCAGGTCAGAGTCATCTTGGTAAGCTTTTTAAGAGCAGAACATTCATGGTGGATATTTGTAAGTGATCTTATATTATTAATGCAATAAAGGAATATTGTTTGCTGGGGTTTTTCTCCCTGTATAGGGTTTCCCCAAGGTATATGTATTGTTGATGTGTATGCTTACTCATCTACATAGTTATTTCCATTTGATTATGATTTGGTATTGTTGAAGTGTATTAAGCTGGAATCAAAGTATTGAAGAAAATAAAAGAATTAATCCACATAAGAAATCAAGCTCATAATTTAACATTATGTCTGTTGACTCTATCTAGGAAGAGTTCCCCCCCCCTTCCACTCAAGTAGGGTTGTCTTTCTCTTTCATAAGCTGATATTTCTCCCCCTGATGCGGTGTCACCACAATCACCAGCTCACATGGTCAGTGCAGAGGTGCCGACATCTAGTTCGAGACAACAGGTGGCCTCTTCACTCACTCTGGTCATTGATACGACTGTCCCTTTGACCGTTCGATGGATCACCAAGGTTCATGATTAGGATGTAATCCATGCAGATCGATGGGTTATCTAAATTTATGGAGAACACTGATGGGAAGATTGCCATGAAATCATCCAGACAGCCCACCTGACACTTCTGATGAGAGGTTTGTACTCCCATAGAGATGCAATGTTGGTGTTGATTATAGCAAGGTTAAGAAGTCAAGTGAGAATGAAATCCTGCACGAGCTAGAGGATGGGCTCATGACCTTGCATTATGAATATTTTCATGCCTAGATCGAGCCATGAAATCCTGGTACATATGTCGAAGGAAGGCATTCTAGTTCCTTGGTGGATAAATAGATAGGGGGACAACATGGTTGCTATTATGTTATGGTTTATTTGAATGTGCTCATATTTTTCAAGAACTTTGTTTGTCTCTTTTGTATCTCTAGTCTGCATCGTTATGTCTCCCCGAGGATGCAAACCATGCTCCTCTATTGTTGGCTCGTCGCATACTACCAAGGCAGTGGTTGCAACTACAGAATTTTATCAAGAATTCATGCCTGAGGAAGATAAGGCCACCATGTTGGTGTTGGAGGCCAAGGTTAAACTGGTAAGGAATTTTAATGATGACAAGGAGGTGGATCATCAGGTGGGTGGCTTGATTTCGGACCTTGGTTGTACCGGGACTCATAACTCAAACTTCTTCCAAACCCTAGAACTTTATTGGAATACCAAAACCATGGTATCCCTAGGCATGCTTCCCAAGGATGAAGATTTTTGTTAGTTAAAACACAAAATGGAGACTCTGGAGGCACAAAATGCATATCTTCTTAATGTGGTGACCTGGATAGCTCATCTTCATGGTGACTCCTTCCATCCTCCTACTGCATATCATCTATGGGTTGAATCCTCTGTTGTAGCTGCTCACAACGATGTCTCGGACACATCTCCTTCTCAAGCTCCTCATGACCAGCACTAACAGGCTTCATAATCTTTACATTCATCTTTTATATCTAGATTTTTCTTTTATAGGGTTCTTAGTAGTTATTGTAGACTTAGTTGGACATAAAAACTTCATATTTCAAGGATTATTATGTTATTTCCAACTTGGTTTCCCACTGGGCAAGAAAGTTTTTTTTCTTTTTTTATTACAGGAGACTGTCATGGTCTCTCTTAAAATTGAATCAATTCAGAACCTAATGTACATCTTGTTTATATTAATCTAGCTTTTTCTTACTTAAAAAAAATAAAAATGATCTATGTTGAGTATGATTGGATTCTTGTGCCTATTATAGATTCGAATGATAATGGAAGCCTCTCCCTTGCTTAAAATACTTATACATAATAAAAACAAAAACAAATATGTGGGGATGATTAAAAAAATTAAATTCATAAAATTAATTAATCAAAATAATATAAATATTTAAAGTTTTAGGTTGTAGCTCAACATTAATGTGTTACACCAATTCATTTATCAAAATTTAATTTAATTTATTTATTAACTTTTAATTTCTATGAAGGATATGGATAAGTAATAGGGATGAATGCAAATAGTAAGAGATTTAAAAAAAAAAAACTTGTTATAACAATTTTATTAATTATAAAAATTTATGTTTTAATCAATAATATTATAATAATAATATAATACTATAATAATAATATAAGAGAAGTTTATAATTTTTTTTAAAGTTAAATTATTAAGTTTTTATATAAATTTAAAAATTATTTATTAATTGGATGTAGTTTGAATAGTTGTGAAGAAAAAATGTTATCTTGTTTCTTTGGGTTAAAATCCTACTTTATAACATATTTTCTTTTAGTGAGTTGATATTGATGATTTAATTATAAACTAATTTGGTTTATTGAAAATGTATTAAGTTTTTGTGTCATGAAAAAAAACCATTTTTAAGAAGTCAAACACCTTCCCTCATATACAATCTATATAAATTATAATAAATACAAAATCCACAACTCTAATCAATTTTCTGAGCATCTTAGTTGGTTTAAAATGGGACAAAACCCTTAAAGTATGGTTTTGAAATGCATAAAACTTTGATCCATGCAAAATTCAAACTACCCCTGAAAATAAATCTGGTGGAGCCCATAATTCTAATAGATTTTGTGAGCATCTCGATTGGTTTAAAATGGGACAAAACCCTTAAAGTATGGTTTTAAAATGCATAAAACTTTGATCCATACAAAATTCAAACTACCCCTGAAAATAAATCTGGTGGAGCCCATTTTTTACCAGAAAAACAGATAGGTTTACTGAGTTAATCTACTCCCCTTACCTAATTACCTCTTTTCACTCGTGTCTTTATCTGGTCTTCGTCTTTTTATAGCTTTGGGGTTTGGAAAGCAACTTATCATCTTTTCATATGTATATTTTAACCATTACATTTTCGTATGTACATATTATCCATCACACTTTCGGTGGAAAAGTGGCATGTCATTGTTTGCAAATTTCTTTATTCAATCATTGAGAATAAAGCTGAATTGGCGTTATTCAATAATTGAAAATGAAGCTGAATTGGCTTTTTTTAATGTTATGTCTGCATACGAAAAAATTATATTTATTTAGATCCTTAATGAAAAGTCTATTTAAGATCCAATAGTTTAATATTTTTTTTTAAAGAAACGTTGACAATACATTATCTATGTAATCCAACAACAATCTGCTTTAGGCACATGATTTATTGATATTCTCAACACTATGCTAATTAATCCAATAATAACTATAAAACTAATAATAATGAATATTTATTAAAACTTATTGTAGTTATTTAACCAAAAATCCATTAGAATTCTTCCACAAATATCCGAAACAAGTTAGGAAAATGATAAAACTATGATGGTAAGTAGGGTACATGTCAAAAAGTAGTTTTTTTTTTTTCAATAATAAAGGTTAGTTAAGTAATGTTTGTAGACTGGTCCATCACATCCTTTTCATAACGACAATGATTTTGTTTGTATCACATTATTGTTTTTTGGTGGGATAATATGTTAATTTTTTTTTAATGCTGATGATTGATATTATATATATATATATATATATATATATATATATATATATATATATATATTAATTGAGTTGAGTTTAGGTGGTTAGGATGAATGATTGTTATATATTTAAAGAGTTTAGAGATGAACTATTTTTTAGTTTTTCTACGTTTTCTCTAGTAAGCATCTCTGTTTCATTCGTTATTAATTGTCAATTCCCTAGTATTTGTTTCATTAAGAGATGAGTGTTTTTCCTTAATTAATTTATTTTCTCCTAGTATTTATTCCGAGAGATGATTACCCCTAATGACTCATCTCCTACTATTTATTATTTTTCCCCACTCAAATTCAATTTCCCTAAATGACATGTTGAGCTTATATATGATGATGATGATGATTTGTTGAGTTAAAAGGTTAAAAAGGTAAGACTTTCCAAGATCACCAATCATAATAACATGGGA
>ML798010.1:244619-269630 GCA_009831015.1 Picea engelmannii | reverse complement strand
TATATATATATATATATGAGATTCTAAATTCAATTATAATGAAAATATTAATTCTTATGAAAAAGTTAAAATAATAACATTATAGGTATTTCTCATTTTATCTTTCATTCCAAATGACATAGTTAAAATAATAACATTGAAAATGTCAGTATTTCTTATTTTATTTTTCATTCCAAATAATATAAAAATAATAACATTGAAGATATCAGTGTTTCTTATTTTATCTTCCAAATAATATAGTTAAAATAATGACATCTAAGGTGTCATTACTTCTTATTTTATCTTTCATTCCAAATGACATAATTAAAATAATGACATTTAAGGTGTCATTACTTCTTATTTTATCTTTCATTCTAAATGACATAATTAAAATAATAACATTTGAAAGTGTCATCATTTCTTATTTTATGTTTCATTCAGAATATTATAATTACAATAATGATATCGGAGATATAACTACATCTTATTTTATCTTTCATTCCAAATGTCATAATTACAATAATGACATATGTTTTTTCTATTACTACCTCCATCCCCACCTCCAATCTGATTTTTTTATTGGACACAGATGAAATGGAGATTCAACTTTTAGCAGGAGGGAGACAACTTACATCCTGAGAAACATGACGAACTACATCTTATTTATCTTTCATTCCAAATGTCATAATTACAATAATAACATATGTTTTCTCTATTACTACCCCACCCCCACCTCCAATCTGATTTTTTTATTGAACACAGATGAAATAGAGATTCAATAATGAGACAAATTACATCATGTTGAAAAACATAGCAATATGTATCCAAAAATGCCAAGATCCTCTCATTTGAAGCAAAAATACCTTTAAAAAAAAACAAAGCAATCCTTATCTTGATTGCATATTCAATCTATGTATGAAGCAAAGTCAACTGGGTATGGAGCAGAGTCAATGATTGACTTTGCTCCATAGTATGACTATAATAAAAACAAAGCAATCCTTATCTTGATTGCACATTCAATCTATGTATGAAGCAAAGTCAACCGGGTATAGAGCAGAGTCAATGGTTGACTTTGCTCCATAGTATGACTATAAGGCTTTGCATGCTTGCCAAGTTGTATGACTATAGCAAAGTCAACGGTTGATGGGTACGGAGCAGAGTCAATGGTAATCAACCGTTGACTTTGCACCATACTATGACTATAGGGCTTTGCATGCTTGCAAAGTTGTATGACTATCAAATGCAGTTATTCATGATCTGGGAAGACATTAGGTTCAACTTCAGTCTCAGACTTACAGATAAATGTAATTATCAGAGAGTTTATGAACTTCTGACGGTGTTCTAAAACCCTTTCATATTTGTTGCACACATTCAGAGCGAGGTTTAAAAGCTATGCGTACTGGGTGAAACACTAAAATAGAAAACTCTTATTTTTAACCCGAGCTACTTCACATGATTCTCGCCTTCTGATAGGAATTGAATTATTGTGCTCTCTTTTGGAGATGTGAACAGGAACACCAGCTTTAAAAGCAGCGCAGTCGGTCTCACTTGCACTATATTTGGCTGGCCTTCTGTCATTTAGAATCTATGGTCAGGTATATTTTCAAATCTCTGCTGCATAAAACTGTGCAGCAGGAGTTAACAGAGCTGAGTGCAAGATAAAAGTTGCATAAAACTGCGCAGTCGGCAGGAGTTAACAGAGCTGAGTGCAAGATAAAAGTTGCATAAAACTGTGCAGTCGGCAGGAGTTAACAGAACTGAGTGGAAGATAAAAGTTACAAGAAAGGATGACCTAAAGGTACAGTCCGTTAAACAGAAAAACGTGTGGAATGGAAGAAATTGGAGGACAGTTTGATAGGAAACGTGAGGTCTCTTTGATTTTTCGAAAGTTTTCATTTAATTTGTTTGTATGGTATCCACCAAAATTGGTGGTTGAGCTTGAGGGGCTATGTCTGAGAATTTTCAGAATGATGTAATGTGTCTCCTACCCAAAGTAGGAGATCGAGATGGAATCGACCATTTAAAGCAAACATTTGGGCTCATTGCTACCGAACATAGTCGTTTTACCTAATTTTCATTCTATCTGTTTTGAAGGTTATAAGGCTTTCACTCAAAACGTTGTCTTTTACAACTTAGTTTGATTTCAACTTCGACCACCAACAAAATATAACAATATGGAAAAGTTTAGGTGTATAAGTTGACTTCATTAGTGGTTTCATATAATAGGGTAGTTGTTTAGTGTAGAGTTTAGTCTTTATCTGATTACTGATCAAATCAAATTTTATGGATACATTTGTGACATCTCACACTTTCTTAGAGTTGTCAATTCATGGAAAAATAGTGAGAATTATCATCATCAGTAAAGTCATATATTTTAGAGTAATATTTAACTTTAATTCTATACATAAAATTAGAAACTATTGGAAAAATAATCTACATTTACTTTAAAATACAAAATAATATATATACAAACTTAAAAAAAATAAACTCCACAATACAAACTTATTGGATAAATAGCATTAAGGGAATTATATAGGGAATTATGATATAAGTTATTTTATATTTTTTGAAATTTCTAATACAAACTTATTGGATAAATAATATTAACTATCACCATAAATTTAAAAGAGAAAAAACTTAAGCTATAACATCCTTATAAGATTTACTTTGTAGGATACTCAAGTAATAATATGTAAATTTATTTTAATTTTTTCTTTATATAATGATATAATGCCTTCCTCCTTATGATGATTTATTTTTTCTTTTTTCTTTTTTTTAATTAAAAAATCTATAATCAAAAACCTAAAAATTTAAATATCAAAATTTTCAAACACTTCTCTAAAATTTATAATAAAAAACCTAAAAAATTAATTATCAAATTTTTTGAAACATACTTAAATTCATTCAAATGCTTGCTTACTTTAAAAGTAACCTTGTACTCATCTTTAACTAACACTTTATAAAATTCAACAACATTTTTATTTTTATCAAATTCAACCATATTTTTATTTATACATATCTTAGCAATCATCAATAAGCATTATTCTTTTTATCAAATTCCACAATATTTTTATTTATACATATCTTACAATATCAATAAACATTATTCAAAGTAACCATGAACTCATCTCCAATTAACACCTTAAAATTTTTATTAATATTATAAAATTTAATAATATTATTTATAAATATTAGCAATCTTAATATATTTGTAAGCATTCATTATTTAAAGAAAATATATTAAAATCTTTGTAATAAAATTATATTTATTAACAATCGACAAATAGTAAGGCCATTGGGCTGGTATTAACATGAATACCTGGGTTTAAAACCATTTTTAAGTGTGATTCTAAAAATTTCTTTGTAAATATATAAAACATTTCACAAAGAAAAAGAAAAAGACTATATATAACAATGTTATTATTTATGAAACAATTTTGAGTGCTCATATGAAATAGAATATTAAAGAGTTATATAAAATTCAGATCTCATGTAATTATATCAAGATATACTAATCAATAAATAATATTAATATAGTTTTATGATATGTGGTTCTAGAAATAGGTTTCTAAGTGTAAAGCTTCTTTTCAGTTGTTCAATCCCAATTGAAGGAAAGAAGGGGTTGACTGTGGTAGATGGTTTACTTCATCCAACTTCATACAGGGCTCTACGAGAGTTTAGGCTAAGATGGATTAGATCTATGGTCCGAGGGATTATATCTCATTTTCTAGGAATATGCATCCGGTTGAGGTGTTGATTACATCTGCAGGTTCGAATTACCTATCCATTATGAATTATATTTCAGTAGGGCATGTGGTGGTCTCCAAACCTTCATCTTTATTCAAGATTAATGTTTCCCATCTGGTGTTTGCAAATTTTTGAGTTTTGGTTCATAGTGCTCGGAATCTTGTTCCTTGTCCTAGGGGGGATAAAGTTTGGATTTTATGGTGGGAGACAACCATTCACTGTACTATGAATTTTATGAGGGGATGTGGTTGCATGATTTCACAAAAGTGTAGGAGAAAGCTTGGGGAGGCCCAACGGTAGTTAAAGGAGGTGCATATTCTCTTGGAGGAGGACCTACATAACATCACTCTCCAAAAGGATGCAATTCAGATTGATATGGTTCTCAAGGAGGAGGAGTATATTTCTAGAGGGGCTAAAAGTTAGATCGCAATTATAGTGGATCCAAGAGGGAAACGAGGGATCTAATTTCTTCTTCAACTTCTTGAAGAAGAAAGCGGTGGTTGATAGGGTTTTTGGTCTTCACGGAGACAATGGGACTCTTGAGGAGAACCCATCTCATATCCAAGTCATGTTTAGAGATCACTTTCAAAATATTTTCTCTACATTCCACTTGCCAAAGTCAGTTGTGGCCACTATGGATGCTTGTTACAAAGTTGTTCCTCACGAAGTCTCCCTCTCTTCAATACAAAATGGGAAGTCCCTAGGTATTGATGGTCTTCCTTGCAAATTTTAGAAGGAGAGGTGAGACAGGATGGGGGTAGATTTTTTTAATCTTTCCCATGAGGTATTTTCCATAGGGAGTCTTTGGAAGCACTTAATCGGGAACTAATCAAGCTTATTCCGAAGAATTTAGCAAGATATTCTATTGGTGGGTGGTGGATGATAACCCTATTGAATGTTGTCTATAAAATCATGGCCAAGGCTCTAGCCAGGAGAGTCCAAGATGTGGCCCAAAAAATTGATCGTCGAGAGTAGACAATCTTTGTAGAGGGCCAATTTATTTTGGATATAATTGTATCATCTTTGAAGGCCATGGAGTAGGCCAAGGATATTGGTTAGTAGGCACTCTTCATGAAAATTGATTTTGAAAAAGCATATGATCATATTGATTGGACATTTATCACTGATATGTCAACTTGCCTTGGGTTTGGCCATTTTTGTGTTAGGATGATTAACAATTTGTTTACAAGTGCCTTTTCTTTTATTGGAGTGAATAATGTGATTCCCTCCCACATCCATATCCATAGGTCTATTAGACAAGGGTTTCCTTTGGTCCCTTATCTTTATGTTTTGACAACTAATGCTCTTGGTTTCCTAATGGGGGTGGCTCACATTCAGGGTTAGATTAGAGGTATTTCTCTTCCTGGGGGGGAGGAGACAGTTAAAAATCACTTTGTAGATGAATCTATTTTTCCAGTTTTGTTGATCAAGAGTCAATCTCAACTGTCAGAGATTGTATTGCTATGTTTTGTGAGGCTTTAGGGACAATTTTTAGTGATCTCAAGATGAAATACTGGCTAGTTGGTCTTGAGGATCAACCCCATATGGTTTCCATTTGCTTGGATATTTGTGCAACCAACATTTATTTTGTGGTATATTGGTATACCATTAGGGGTGGACCTCTCACTAGATACTATGCAGGATTGGTTCCTGGAAATATTGCAGTGTAAGTTATGTTTTTTGTAGTGAAAGGATATTCCCTTTGCAACTAAGTTGATGGTTGTGAGAAGGATTATTTAGGCATCCCACATCTACTATGTATCTTGTTGGATTCCCAACATGACACAATTTTGTCGATTGGAGCATATTTTTTTCTTGGACTTGTGGGCCAAGTATTGATCCACGATCTTTTTATCGATGTGACTTATTAAATAATTGTATTAAATAATCATAAAATGAAGTGCACCATAAAGAAGGAATAAACCAATAATGAAGAGACATATGCATCAGATCTAAACACAAAAAACTTGATAATGGAGTTCGTCCCTGGTGGACTACGTCTCTGGGTCCTGCTCCCAAATGGGTAGGCCTTTTTATTAACTCAGCAAAAGAATTTGGCAAAATACATAAGTATACCTCATTTTGGAGTTAAGTTGCAGAAGCTTTTCTCAGATCAGAAAAAAAATAGCACCACTAAATTTGTGGTGTCAAATTACCCAAAAATGATTGTCTCCACGCCTCGATCTAAGTCTGGCACTTTCAGGCCCATGAGAACTTTTGTCTCGATTTTCATGTCTGCACCTACAATAAATTCATGGGAAAATGTCTTGTTTTCCGTGCCCTTTTTGTACGGTCGCGTGCCTTTGGTTCCCCCCGCGTGCACTGGAGAAAATCAAAATTTAAGTAATAATGGGGGTGGACTTTACCAAGTTACACCCCAACCCAAGTGGTTGGGCGGACATTGCAAAGGCGAAGTGGATAGGGGAGATCCTGTGGTCAAACCCTCAAGCCTCCCATTTTTGGTGTATGGTTACAAGTTTATGGTATATTTGGTTGGCAGTTTGGAAGATTCTTTGGTGGATACAGTTAAGTTTGGTGGAGTCCTTGTTGGATACGATTAAGTTTTGTGGAGTGGTTTCATCTGGCTAGATTTGGCAGAATCCTATCAAATTTGGAATATTGGGGGTTTGCGCCAGAAAACCCCGCCAATTTTTGAATATAAGGCTATTGGGCATCCTTGTGCATTTTCCTGCTGCCACGTGGTAGCCCATGGCTGGGCCACGTAGCGGCCTTTCATTGGGCCACGTCACCACCTCTACACCATCAGCGCCACATCATCCCTTCTCCATCAACTTGCCACGTCATCTGCCAGGTGGGTCTACGGTCTGCCACATGGTTGTATGGACTGGCATGTGGCACTTTCCCATTGGTCCATGGATTTACTGAAAAATTCCAAAATCGAGTGACACATGACAGCCTCTGCTGCTGCCACGTCATCATGTTGATGTCAGCATGACATGTGTCACCCTCTGCGTGTGCCATGTACCCTGTACAAACATTGACGTCATTCGTACTGATGCTAACATCAGTAGTGTGGATGTTGACTCATCCCTGCTAACTGGGCTAGGTTGACCAAAACTTTGACTGCGAATATATTTTGATTCGTAACTCTGTTTGATGAGCCATTTACATCGTTGTAAATCTTGCAACGCGCTCTTTGCAATGATGCCAATTTCACCGAGTTTTAAGGACTTCAAATTTTTTCCCTTTCTATGTCTGTTGAGGCCATTCTAAGATTCCTAAGGTGCTTCTATGAATTTTGAGTTATCCTTAGTCTTCTCTGGATCCTTTTTGGATCACACCTTCCCACTGAGATATTTTTGGACCACCAAAATATTTCATCAATCAACAGATAAGTGAGGGAAGAGTTCCATCATGTTGTCCTTCTCAATCCACTTTGCCTTGCTTGGATGTGTGCCCTTTAAGCCCACTCAAAGATAATCAACATCACCCTTGCACGAAGTCCTCGTCCTCCTATCCAGGATGATATCTTCCTTCAACTCATCCAAGTACTAAGGAGAAAACTCATCAACTGAAAGTATTGAAACTTTGTCACCCTGATCCATGATTATGGGAGGCTCAAAAAGTTTCAAGTTTTCCACATTTACAAATAAGTAAATTTGCATATATGGTGGAAGATCTAAACGAAAAACATTGGTACCTCTTTTCTCCGAAATAGTGAAGGGTCCATATCGAATGGGATTGAGTTTCTTGCCTTCACCCTTCAATATCTTCTTGTTGATGTGAAGCCATACCTAGTCTCCAACCTAGAACTGATGATCAAACCTATGTTTTTCATGCCGAGCTTTATACTGTGCTTGACTTTTCTCCAAATGTTCCCTGATTTCTTGGTGTACCTGTTGGATCCTCTGAATGAACTTGCGGGCCTTGTCTTCATTTCTTTCTTCATTTGAATCGACATCTCTCCCACATATCAAGTCCAAAGGGACCTTAGGTAAATATCCAAAACATGTCTTGAATGGCGAACATTGAGTGGAAGAATGTAAGGCCTGATTGTAAGCATGCTTCACATAGGGTATCTGTTCATCCCATAACTTGGCATGCTTGTTGCAATAGCCTCGAAGAAAACATACCACTCTTCGGTTAACAACCTATGTTTGTTTGTCGATATGTGGATGGAAAGCAATTCTCCTCTTCAACTTGGTGTCCATCATTCTCCACAAGCTTGTATAAAAATCTCCAAGGAATCGAGTATCTTGATCCGAGAAAATGGATGTGGGTAACCCAAAGTGAAACCAAACATACTGAAAGAAGAGATTAGCACTCTACTCATAAATGATATTCTTTTTACATGGTATCAAGATACACATCTTGTTGAAACTATCCACTACAACATACAAATAGTCATGACCCCTTTTCGACATTGGTAAACCCCCTACAAAATCCATGGAGATACTCTTCCATGGATGGGATGAAACAAGAAGTGGTGAGTATAGCCCCAATTTTCTATTAGTGGGATTAAAAGTAGAACACATCACACACCCCTTTACATATTTAATTACAATTTCTTTCATCTGAGGCCAGTAACAAAACCTCTACAGTTGAGCCATAGTTTTTCCTACCCCAAAATGCCCAGACACAAGAGAAGTGTGAGCTTCTCGTATTACATGGACTCGTTCACTTGTAGGAATACAAATCTTTCCAAGATGGTAGAGTAGTTTTCCCTGCATACAATAGTTCTCTACTTGTGCACCATGGGTTAGCTGCTCAAATACCTCTTTAAAATATTCATTAACAACATATCGTTCCACATAGATATCATGAGAGAAAGAAGCATTCTTCAAAATAATAGAAGCATCAATAGGAGGTCTAGAAAGCATATCAACTACCTTGTTACTTGTACCCTTTTTGTATTTAATTACCAAATGAAATTGTTGAAGAAAACCCATCCACCTGTAATGTTGAGATTGTTGCAGCTCAGTTTCTTCTTGGAGATATTGTAAGGGATGGTGATTTGTATCTATGATTGTTTCCTTCCCTAACAAGTAGTGCTTCCATTTATTTACACTTTGAACTAATGCATATAACTCTTTATCATATGTAGGATAGTTAACAGCAACCTGGTTAAAAGTTTCAGAGTGGTAATAGATAACCTTACGATATTGCATCAATATTGCAACCATGGCGCATCCGCTGACATCTGTCTTGATCTTGAAAGGCTATTGAAGATTCAACAGTGCTAATACTGGTGCAATACTGATCTTTTCCTTCAAAATGTCAAAGTATTTTTTTTTCTTTCCTCCCCACTGAAAAGTGTTGTTCACACTAGTTAAGGCATGCACAGGAGCTGCAATAGATGAGAAGTTTGAAATGAATCTCCTCCAGTATTGGAATACACCTAATAAGATTCGTACTTCGGTTACACTTTTGGGCTCAGGCCAATTTACAATTACATCAATCTTGGAAGGATCAATTTTCAATTTTCCTCCTCCTACAATATGACCTAAGTACACAAGTGCAGTCTTGCCAAATTCACATTTGGACAATTTTATGTTCAACCTTTCCCTTTGCAAAATATCTAATACTTGCTTTACATGCCTTACATGTTCATCCCAAGTCCCACTAAATATAATAATGTCATCTAGATATACAATTACAAAATCATCTATAAATGGCCTGAATACATCATTCATCACACACATGAAGGTTGTCGGAGCATTACAAAGCCCAAACATCATAACTAACCACTAAAACAATCCATGTTCTGAAACCCTGATCTGATGGTATCCACTACGCAAATCCAACTTAGTGAAATAAACATCATTCTTTAATTGATCAAGTAAATCATCTATACAAGGAAGAGGGTATCGATTTTTCACCATGATTTTGTTTAAGGCTCGATAATTGACACACATTCGCCATGTGCCATCCTTTTTTTTCACCATCACGATCAAAGAACCACAAGGAGATGAACTGGGCCTGATGACCCATTGATCCAATAATCCTTGTACTTTCTTTTTGATCTCTGTCATCTCTACAATTTACATCTTGTACATGCCCACATTAGGAAGAGGAGAATCCTGTTGAAGATGTATTTTATGTTGGATTTCCCTCTTAGGAGCCAATCCATCTGGTTCCTGGAAAATATCATCATACTTAGAAACAATATCAATTAGTTCTTTCTTATGAGAAGGATCACATCCTTGGAAGGTATAGGATGTTCTGACATCCTTTTCCCTTACGACCATGGGTACATATCTCTTATTAGTGTTTATGAGTCTCTTCATTTGTCCTTCACTAACATGTGTGGTGTTTACCCTAATGTTGTGGGCTCTAATTTGTTCTCATGACGAAAGAAGACTTCTTTCCTATCATAAATATAAGGATTCCCTAGCACTATGCCATGTATATCAAGTGATACAACATCCAAATCCACTTCATCAATCAACTTTGAAGCAATGGAAAATCTGACCGTACACTACTTGGTGACATTAAGTTTTGATTTATGACATACCCAACCAAGAGGATAATGCTTTGGATGTGGTTTAGTTTCAAGACCCATATTTTTGACAAGTGCTTCAGATATCAAGTTTACTTGGGAACCCAGATCAAATAATGTATATATCTTAGTGTTATTAGATACAAATCTTATGTGAAACAATTCATTCCTCTTTCTTTCATCATCATGAGATTAATTATTGGAATTTGAACTAGCATGAAGGGAATCTTAACCTTGTACTCCAACCGCTGTGATATTTCCTTCGTCTCTTGAATTGGAACGAAGATCTTGTTTCACTATAGCAACACCCTTTGTCTTCCCCTTTCCAATGAATTGTTTCGGTCCTTTCTCTAGATGTAATTTCCAACAGTGTTCATAATCGTGATTATTCTTCTTGCAATAAGTGTAAGATGGATTTCTTTCTTCCCTCTTTATAGTGGCGGTCTTTTTTTCCTTCCTTTTAAACTTTTTAAACTGCTTATGTGGGCTGTTGTTCCTGAGTCTGTACTTAAGGCTTTAAAGTACAGTGTCAAGGCATCCGAAAGTATGGTAATGATTGATAAAGGATTTCATTAACCTTCGGTATAGGAAGCTAATGAAGGTTTCTACGTTCACGCTGTCTAACTTCCAGCTGTTCCCGAAAAGCAATATCTTGTTCAATGGCTGCCCATGAACGTTCTAATTCTTCCCGGGTATTTGCGGTTCTAAGGATCGTGTCAAAGAGACTTAACATGATATGTGTTTGATTTGATATCCCGGGTTGAATATTAGGTTGAGTTACTGTGGGTACAGTCATTTAGGAACAGTATGAGTATGGAAATGATTTAACGAGAGATTTTAATCGCTGATTTAATTCGGTCGAGATAAGAGAAATCTTCGCATGAGGAATGAAATAGGAAAACAAACTAAAGGCCCTTTCCCGTAACTGTATGATTTTTAGCAAAAGGTGTGAACTGAGAGAAAAACATCTAATTGCAAGTAACGTAAAATTCCTATCGGTAAAAAGCTCACGTATACACAGAAGAAGAAATTGACATGAACATAATTGACATGGTGCAAGTAAACATAAAATTATGTAACTGTAGCTTGGTCTTACACCTGCTGATAGACGATGCAGAGGAAGGACAAGAGACAATTACCGAAATATGGACTTCTTTCACTATAGTAGTAGTTGCACTAAGTTATAGTGACACCTCTCAATTATGTAGAGCAAAATGAAAAGAAACAAAGAACATGACAAAACAAACTTGAGATACAGTCGGGACAGAATCGGGAATCTTGAATTTGCTTTGTATTAACTTCCTTCATGGGAGAACTCTGTTACAATGAGTACCAAAAAATCCAGCCTTTTGGACTCCTTTCTCTGTTCTATTTATACAAAAAGTGCCAGGTGCTTCCTTTACATGACTCGGTGCATATGATACACCCATCCGTAAAATTGGATACAAGTTGTGGCGGTTCCATTTGGCAGCTCTTAGGAGCAAAATCACTCCATCTCTTCAACTCCGTTTTCAAGACGCACCAGGTGCTTGTCTCTGCATAGACTCAGTGCATATCCTACATTTGTCCAGGAATTGGGATATGAGCTGTGACGGCTCTGCCTGACAACTGGATTCAGCAAAATAGCAGTCTCGGGCTAATTGCGGAAGTTTATTTCCCATATATGCATCAAAAATATCAAGGGTGCCGAGTTGTGTGTTGGGTTGAATTAGATGCTCATCAATTTGAGCCATCCCTGCCCTGTCCATTTTAGAGATCTCCATCAAAATTCTCTCATTTTTCTCTTTCATGTCGAGGGAGATCTGCTCCATATTTATTTTCCTCAGCGTTTCTGTGTTTCCTCCACTCTCCATCCCTATTAGTTCAGTATTTATGATTTTAAAGTTTTCTTCAAGTGAATTCGCCACTTTTTGCGCCTGCTCCTTGCTTGAAGCAATATCATGCTCCCAGCTCTTTAACAAAATATTGCCCCTAGTCTGTTCGGCAATGGAGAGCCCGGGGGCCTCTGCTGAGAATTTGTTATTAGTAGCTATTACTGCTTCCTGGAAGACGACCCGAGCAGCTTCTGCGTTTCTTTCCTTGACAATCAGATTCTCAGAAATATGATTCATTAACAAGCAATCTTTTCGAAACTCCCCGATCTTGTTTAGTAGACTGTGTTGAGCAGAAGAGACCCTGCTCCGAATGTCGATTGCTCGAGATTTAACCATTTGGATGTCAATCACCTTGCTTTTTGCGACCTCTAACTGAGCCTATAATTGTGTGATCGTATCCCTATGGTGGCCGGACTGCACCCGACCATCTCGGATTAGTGAATTTGCCTGTTCCAACTTGGTCTTGAGGACCTCAATTTCTTTCTTATCAATCAATTGGGCTAGCTCTATTGCTCCACTTGCTTGACTCTTAGCGTCTTCTGCTGCTGAAGTTAACCTGGCCTCAAGGGTTTTGATCAGGCGGTTTTTTGCTTTGAGCTGCCTCTTTAGCATTTCGACCGAGAATTGATTTGCTGTTGCATATGCTCCCAGCGTTCCTGCAATTTCAGTGGCAAATTCATCCTTCTTTTTATTTCTCCCATCGGTCATCACCTTGAATCTTTTAGCTGTGGATTCTCCCTCTTGATAAAATTCTCGCTTTACTACAGCTTTCCTCTTTTTGTCAAAAAAGAATTCATTAGGAGGGAGTTCCTTTGCCCTTATAGGCCTCAGTTCTTCACCAAAAATCCATCCTTCCTGTATGTTTCCTTGCGTTGACTGCAAAGGGGTGACAGAGGTGATGGGTGCCCCGATTTGCTTTGCCGTTTTTCCTAGTGTACTAAGTGGATCTTGCTCTTTCGGGGAATCAGAGGTCTTCGTCCTTGCCTCTAGATTCTGAGTTTCTGGTGGGTCTGTGTCTCTTATTTCTTCCTCCGGACTATTCTCCTTAGAAGGATCAGTAGCCTCTTTTTCATTTTCTGGACTCTTCTCTTTTTCGGGTTCTTTCTCCGTACCGAGATTCCCCTCTTGCTCAGGACTCTTCTCCTTGTCTGGATTTTTCTCCTGCTCGGGGCTTTCCTCCTTTTCAGGATTAGAGGTTTGACCCCCAGAACTTTCGGCTTCCTTTTGTTTATCTTTGGGAAGTCCCAAACCTCCCAACACAACGGGGAGGCACCTTTTCTGATGCTCCTGAAATTTTAAAACAGAGGCCCTGTCTGCGGGTGCCAGGGATCCCATTCGGAATTGCACCTCTGAATAGGACCTTGCTCCTTGGAAAACATCATCCGAGGGCAAAGATTCATGTTCGAACCTCTTTAATCCACAATTCCCCAAATGGTTGCTTACGATCCTCTGCGGATCATGCTTTTTGTACTCAATGTAGGCCAGGCTCAAGTCTTCTAAGGCTGCAGCCTCAGCCTTAGCATGTCCGAAATCTAACAATGAATATGAATTTAGCCGAATAGGGAAAGATGGCCATACCTTCTTGGCTGACGCCTTGAGTTCTTTGCTTACTCCGCCGATTACTGTCTGCCGAGCAATTTCGCGACAGGCCAGCTTGTCGGGAATGAATAGAGGTAGTGCCGAAGGAGGAACAACAGCTCCAAACACTCTCAAATAAGAGAATTCTTCTTCCACATACCAGTCTTCAATATGGCTCAGATTCTCGGCAATGCTATCCGAGATGCGGGGTGGCAAAAGACCAAAAATGGCGACGTGCAGGGGCACCACCACCCGGTTAAAAATCTCATAAATAAACTTGTTCGCGTTATTTTCCCACAGCTTATCGTGGTACTCATGAACAGTCTTCTCATGGGCTGGGCTCCAAGCCCAATTCATTAAAGGAAAAGGCATCATGGAGCATATTGCATCCATGAGATATGCGGACATGAAGAATCCAGATGGCTTTTTGGCTGCTTTTTTCTCCCGGTACTCGGTGATCCTGTTGAACAAACTATCGGAGAGCATTTTTGCCCAATTGAATGAGGAACCTTCTGCTACCCGATAGATGAGAGGTACCCACTGGACGTAAAAATGTGCGGTATCCTCCCATCCGAAAAGCCGACAAGCCATCATCGCCACATATAAAAAATTGGGCTCCAATGAAGAAATTGAATACACACCTTTGTCATTCACTCTGAATGTCACGGAACGCGACACCCAATCTTTAATCAAGCCTGGCAGGGTTCTGTCAAATTCTTGGCACTCTTTCTTTTTGAATTCCGCCAGGAATTCTTGGCCGTATGTATATTCGAAAGTTGCTCGGAGCTTATACATAGCCTGGATATGTTCAGGCCTAAAAGTCCCAATCCTGTCCTGTCGATCATTCACGATAGTTCTGGTAGGCAGGTCGANGGTAGTGCCGAAGGAGGAACAACAGCTCCAAACACTCTCAAATAAGAGAATTCTTCTTCCACATACCAGTCTTCAATATGGCTCAGATTCTCGGCAATGCTATCCGAGATGCGGGGTGGCAAAAGACCAAAAATGGCGACGTGCAGGGGCACCACCACCCGGTTAAAAATCTCATAAATAAACTTGTTCGCGTTATTTTCCCACAGCTTATCGTGGTACTCATGAACAGTCTTCTCATGGGCTGGGCTCCAAGCCCAATTCATTAAAGGAAAAGGCATCATGGAGCATATTGCATCCATGAGATATGCGGACATGAAGAATCCAGATGGCTTTTTGGCTGCTTTTTTCTCCCGGTACTCGGTGATCCTGTTGAACAAACTATCGGAGAGCATTTTTGCCCAATTGAATGAGGAACCTTCTGCTACCCGATAGATGAGAGGTACCCACTGGACGTAAAAATGTGCGGTATCCTCCCATCCGAAAAGCCGACAAGCCATCATCGCCACATATAAAAAATTGGGCTCCAATGAAGAAATTGAATACACACCTTTGTCATTCACTCTGAATGTCACGGAACGCGACACCCAATCTTTAATCAAGCCTGGCAGGGTTCTGTCAAATTCTTGGCACTCTTTCTTTTTGAATTCCGCCAGGAATTCTTGGCCGTATGTATATTCGAAAGTTGCTCGGAGCTTATACATAGCCTGGATATGTTCAGGCCTAAAAGTCCCAATCCTGTCCTGTCGATCATTCACGATAGTTCTGGTAGGCAGGTCGACGTGATCCAATGCCCATCGGATCATGTTGTAGTATGGGAGCAACCGAGGTCTGATTGCGACCAGGTGCATCCCCATCTGAATAATTGTCTTGTACCTAGTGTTCATGTCGTCTCTCACAATATCAAGGTTATCTTCATCAGAATCTGAACAGTTAACCAGCCCAGATTGCAGAATATTTGAAATAGATGACCAGGTGGATACCGAGCCGCTCGTCAGAGGCGAAGTATCTGAGACATTGTCCGGACCCTGTGCTGCGACCTCGACGCTTGCTTTCGCTACTCTCCTTGGTGCCATAGCTGAAGCTTGCCTATTTGCTCTTCTGTAGTAGACCTGCGTATACATGCGGGAATGAGTTTACTCGGAGAAAAGTGAGTCCTATACGCTTAAGGGAAGTGTTTTTAGAGCAGAATGAAACCTTCGCATATATTTTGAAAATCTGTACCTTTCGAACAAGTCTGTCAAATCGCACATAAAACCAAATTAAATGCGTAAATCCGATTTTATGTATTTGTGGATTTACCTTAAATCTTTATTAATGTCATCAATGTTTGGCGGTCTTGACAGGCAATCGGGTCATGTAGAGCAAGTAAATCCCTCATGAAGTGTGTCGACCTCGAAGTGTGGGACAAATTTTGTTTAATTTGAAATTACAAATGTTAACGACTAAATTAACTTCCTCGCCTTTCGCCGCATCGTGAACTTCTTCTTCTTATTTTAACCCTTTAACTCGCGATATTGTGATGCGGCGATAATTAAGGCCCCAATTAATTTGAGCAAAATCTTATATTAGGCGCCTAATTTAAACTTGCGATAATCATGTCGCAACTTCGTGAATCGGGGTTTTGGACACTTTAACTCCATGAAGGAAAATGTCGAGTCACGATATGCCGAGAGCCAAAACCAACCAAGGTTAGTTTTTTACCTTTAGTTCTTCGACCAAGGTTCTCATAAAAGTTATTGCGTTCTCGGCTGTTGGGGTTGTATGAACAAAATCTTGGGTTCGATGAGTGCCGAGGCGCGAAATACCGATGATATCTAATCCAGGGTTAAAGACTTTACCATAGTCAATTGCCTTGGGTGAAAAATTTGAAAAGTGAGTTCACGGTTTCGCGACTCGGGATTTGAGAATTCAAAAACCAAAGTGTCTAACTTGCGATACCTGACTTGCGATATTTCAAAAATAAAAACAAAAAGGCCGAGATACTGAAAAAAATTGAATCTTTTCTTTTGGAAGTTGAAAAGTATTTCCATTGAGACGATAAGATTTAGGAGTCTTATGATTTCGGAAGGAAAAGAGAAACAATTCTAAATCTTAAGTATCAGACGTCGAAAATTGCGCGAGGTGAAAAAGAAAAACAGGGGCGGCTCCAACATAGGCTCCAACTAGGGATCTCGCTTCCCTGTGAGGCGGGAAGAACAATAGACCAGATGCCAAAATTGGGTAAATGGAGTCATAGGCTAAGATCGAGAGAAAAATCCAAGAAAGGGGGAAAAAAATTTCGTTTGATAACCCAGAAATTTTTTCGAACTCAGATACTCTTTTCAAACACGGCTGAAGTCACCTCTGCAATTTTCCCTTTCTCACTATTAAGTTTGGGGAACGTTTCAAGACAGTCGTAACGGTCCAAGGATATTCAACAGGTCTTGTGATTCTCAGCTTGCATCAAAGAATGATATTATATAATCTAAAAATAGGAAGTCCCATCGGAACTTGGGGAAATGATCAGGTTCTCAGAAAGCGTTGATTACCAGAGTTAATTTGATATTTATGTATAACAACCTTACAGATCTCTCAGACATTGCTTCACTACCAGTGAGCCTGTTCAGTACCCCGGTGAAGTTGTCTGACCCTTTTTACTGAATTTCTTTTCACCACTTCGGAAAATATTCATGCGTTTAAACGCTAAGACGAGGGCAATCATTTCTGAATTTCCTTTCATCGTCTTAATGGACTAGGTGGGGGCAATCATTTTTGAATTTCCTTTCACCACCTGTCTCAGTATTTATTTATTTCTCAAACACGAAGATGGGAGCAATCAGTTTACATCAGGGCTGAGATCTGTGTAATATTTTTTATCAGAGGTCTGTCAACTTATTTTGATCACTCGGTATCAACCTTCCTTTGACCCTCACAAGACCTTTAGTTCTTAGGGAAACAGGGGAGAATAAAATAAAGTTTTAAGGAGCATCCTGTTCAAGCAAGCTTCGATTTTTCGGACACTATTGAAAATCCTAGGAAAGTTAGGATCGCTATAAACGTTCCTTTGCTTAGCAGAGGATCAGGTAGTTGCGAAGACCAGCTTTCTTATTAAGATCTGCTTCGAAATCCCTGAGGTTTGAATCGTGAAAAATTTACCCCTTCTCCACGGTTTGGGAAAATAGTGAGTTACTAAAAGCTAGGTCCAAATATAAACAGAAAACAAGGCAGCAATAAAATGGCTTACTATGAAGAAGGCCATAACAGTTTCTGGACTAGTCTTTGAATGCATTTGGGAACAAAAATTATGAGTGACTGTTTTTGAATTTAACATATTCATTCAAATTTTAGTTTAAAGATCAAAAGCAAAAATAATCTTCTTATCTAACCCTTTATATTGCAATTTGAACAATGTCATTTTAGATTGCAATAAAACAGCCTTTCATGATCTGAGAATTTAGAAAACTCACCTCTGTTTTCTCTTTTCAATTTCTTTGGGGATTATGAACTATCTTATGTATCACCTGTTTTATGGCGCCCCATTTCCAACACTGATCTGCACCTTAAGTCTTGAGCTAATTTCGCCTGAAGCTAGAACCCTGCAACAAACGAAAAATCTGATTTGAAGATGTGTTGAAAATTTAAGAACGAAAACCCAAAATTTGAAAATAAACGTTTCAATAAAAACATAAATATATACAGGAACTCATAATAAAGTCTTATTTAATTACAAATGTATATATGTACAAATATTTTTATTTTATTTTATTTTTTATTTTATTTTCTTTTCTACCCAACCACTGTCACGTCATATAGTGTTTGAGATATCGCCCATTGACAGGGGCGCTTAGAACTTGTCCATCAATGTTTTCCAGAAGAAAGGAGTTCTTTCCTTCTGGAGACGAGACCCTGAATGGTCCATACCAAAGGTGGTCAAATTTGCCATGCTTTGCAGCTTCTTCCCTTCTCGCATCCCATCTCAATACCAATTCACCTGGGAGGAACTCTCTGTCCTTCGCCTTAAGATCGAACAGTGCCTTCATATCGTCCTGGTATTTTTACATTTTCTCATCGACCTCCACTCTGAGCTGTTGAACCTCAATCAATTGGTTAATCCTTCTGGTTACATGATTGGGCTCTTCGTTTTGATCCTGCCATAATTTCATCACTGGCAATGCTAAGTTTATGGGCAGAACCGCCTCGGTCCCATATACCATCTGAAACGGCGAAATGCCGATAGATCTTTTAGTGCTGATGTGGTTTTCCCATAATGCGTGCTTCAAATGTACATGCCAGGACCTCTTGTTTTCGTTCAGTATCTTTTTGATTACGTTTACCAGGCTTTTATTAGATGATTCGGCCAGCCCATTTCCCTAAGGGTAATAAGCAGTGGAATGGCCGAGAACGATACTGTACTTCTGGAAGAAGTAGATCATGGCCATGGATTTGAAAGCCTGGGCGTTGTCGGTTACAATCTTCCGAGGGCACCCAAATCTGGATAAAATGTTATCTTCCAAAAAGTCAATGACCACCGAGTCTATTGCCCTTTTAGTTGGAATTGCTTCCACCCATTTTGTAAAATAGTCTGTGGCTGTTAAGATCCATTTGTGCTGGGCACTGGAATGGGGATTAATCTCCCCTATAAAGTCTAATCCCCATTGTTGAAATGGGGATTCGGTTTTGACTGGAACGATTGGTAGTGCAGGGAGTTTTTGTTTACCAGCGAATATTTGACACGAGTAACAGGCACGTACTTTGGTATTAACGTCCGAAAATAGTTTCGGCCAATAGTATCCGGCCCTCAAGATCTTATGGGCTGTGGTTCTCCATGCATGGTGTCCTCCACAGATTCCTTCATGAAATTCTTCTATAACTCGTGGAGTTTCCGGCTCAACCAGACATACCAGTAAAAATCCGAGTGGATCCTTCCAATATAATTGATTGTCTGAGATGCAATATTTGACAGCATGGAGTTTCAAAGTTCTGTATTTGGCCGGTGTTAGTCCATCTGTACATTTCAAGTTTAACAAGTAGAAAACTATATCTTTATACCAGCCTGACGACATGAATTTTTCTTCAACCTTGTTTGGATATGTCTGGTCATCTGGCTCTTGCAAGTGTGTGTCCTCGTCTTCCCCTTGTAGGCAATTGATATCAAGAGCTCTAAGATTTGACTCAGCCAAGAGTTTGGCCAGACCCTTTCCTTTTATTAATTTAGTTGGCTTGATTTCCAGATCAAATTCTTGAATCTTAGTGAGCCAGCGCCCTTGTTTTCCATCACTGTCAGGTTGGACCAATATATCCTTCATAGCACTGGTTGGTACGTACGCGATAATTTTTGAATGTAGAACGTAAGTTCTAAACGCCTTGAGCGCCTTCACCATCGTGTATGCCTGTTTTTCCATTATATCATATTTTAGTTCGGCGTCCCTAAGGCTCTTGCTAAAAAACGCGATTGGACGTTCAAAGCCTTCGTCATCTTTTTGCAGCAACACTGCGGCGATAGTATGTTGAGAAGCGAATGAGAAGATGAGGAAATATTTCAAGTAATCCGGGCTTGTTAACACAGGTGCCTCGCTGATGACTCTTTTAATATGTTCGAATGACGCCTTAGCCTCGGTTGTCCAATTTACTCTGCTATCTTTCTTTAGCATTCCTGTGATCAATTTGACAATCTCAGCGAAATTTGGTATAAACCTTCGTAAGAAATTGATTGTTCCTAAAAAAGCTTGAATTTCTTTAACATTTCTAGGAATCCTGATAGTTTGTATCGCTTCAACCCTCCTAGGATCAATCTTGATCCCGTCCTTAAATACGATATGTCCCAGAAGTTTACCTTCCTGCATAGCGAAATGTGATTTCTTTGGGTTCAAGGACAGACCATACCTGCGGCATTTTTCGAAAGTTTGTTTTAAATGGGTCAAATGTTCTTCATCGGTTTTAGAAAAAACCGTCAAATCATCAAGGTAGATTACTACGAACTTATCTCTTTCACCAACGAAAGTGATATCCATGGCACATTGGAAGGTAGCCCCTGCATTCATTAAACAAAAAGGCATTTTATCATACATGAATGTACCCCATGGTGTGGTGAAAGCAGTTTTTTCTCTGTCTTGCTCGTTCATGGCGATTTGGTTGTACCCAGAAAACCCATCTATCATAGACATACGATTTGCCCCAACTACCCTTTCTAGGACGTGGTCCATTTTAGGAAGTGGATAATTATCTTTCAGAGAGGACCTATTCAAATTTCGGAAATATACACACAGTCTGATTTCTCCGTTCTTTTTTCTGACCGGGACCAAATTTGCTACCCAGTCTGAGTATCTTAGAGGTACGATTATTTTCGCGTCTAAAAGCTTCTTAACCTCCTTTTCAATAACAGGCAACAAAATGGGGTTAAACTGCTTGAGCTTCTGCCTAAAAGGCTTGACTCTTGGCTTCAAAGGTATCTTGTGCTCAATTATAGAAGTATCATATGTTCGGAGCTCATCATAGGACCAGGCGAAAACATCTTTATATTGTCTGAGTAAGTCCCTATACTGGTCTTTTACCTTGGGAGGGAGGAATTTAGATATCTTTACTATCCTAGAATATTTTCCAGTTCCTATGTTGCAATCCTCCACTTCTTCTGGTTGGGGCTGTAGAGTGGATTTCACAGGTATGTCGTTCTGATCAAAGAGTCTTTCCAAAGGGATTAAGCCTTTCGGAATTTGGTTATTTTTAAGGACCAACACACGATGATCCGCTATCTTTTCTCGGAAGGTTTCAGGATTTTCATCTTCTTGCATAATCCACTTTGGGTCATTTTGGTTTTCTTGGTCTGGATGGGTTTCAGAGAATTTGCCTATTGCTATAAGGAATTTCTGAATCTGTTCGTTGTCTTCGAAGACCTGCCAGTGTCGGACGTTGTCTGGTATGGAGGGTTTATACCTGATTTCAATATGATATTTCAACTTAACATTTGTGGGAGGGGAAAAGGTCGAGGCTGCCTTAGCCAATGCATCAGCATGTAGATTTTCTGTGCGAGGAATAAAATGGATTTTTATAGATGAGAAAAAATTCTCCATTAAATCCCAAATGCAATTTCTGTATGTTCTCAATCTGGGATGTTTGGCTAGGTATTGTCGGTTTACTTGTTTCACTATCAATTCAGCATCGCCGTAAACCTCCAAGATTTTTATGTTTAACTTCTTGGCTGCCTCTAAACCTAAGATTAACGCTTCATACTCGCACACGTTGTTGGTATAATCTATGTCCCACTGTAAGCGATATGAGAAAGGAACGGTAAACTTACCTTCAGGTGCTATCAAAAGTATGCTAGCACCAACTCCCTCAGAAGATGAAGCTCCATCGAAGTACATTTTCCAGATACCGCTTTTACATAGTTCTTCAGTCAAGGGGCTAATCTCTTCTTGCTTTATATCAAGTTCTTTTGGGCATCCATTTAAATCATCATCGAAAGACAATATGCAATTTCCCAGATCTTGATCCGCAACATAAATGGGAAAATTATTTGGATTCTGAGGATCACTGAAAGTATATGCCAATCTTGTTTCTCTGTACAATCGGGTAAACTGACCACCGAATACAGGAATTGTGGCATATGACATATCCAGTTGTAGAGAACCTCCCAACTTGGCTCCCCATGATCTGGATAACAACATACCATATTTGGGGGGAATATCTGCAATAACCACATCCATCAAGAGACTCTTGACTGGGACCTGAGCCAGTGTAACAACCAGATCTTTTATCATTCCCATACATTTAACCTTTCTTGAATCGAACGAGTATAGGTCTCCATAGGGTCTAGTGATCTGGAGCCCCAGCCTCTCCATTATAGTTTTGGGCATAACATTATGTGAAGCCCCAGAGTCTAACATGCAGTTATGCAGTAACTGGTCATGTATATTCAGGGTGATATAGAAAGGAGCGACGTTATCCTTGAATCCCTCAAAATGAGGACCAAAGGTGATGTTAGGTCTGTCATCTTCAAGGTTGCTAACATCAGAGTGAATTTCTGGCTCATGAACACCCATCACTTTGGCGATTTGCTTCCGATAAGTGGGGTTTTTTGCTAATTCTACCAAAGGAATCGGTATCTTAATTTTGTTTAATTCGTTTTCAAAATTGTAAGATGTATTGGCCTTGTCCGTTTCTTTGGTCAAGACTTTCGGGCTTTCTCTTTCCAACTTGTTTGCCTGGATTGCTTTATCACTCATGATCTTAGTTGAAGTTGTAACTTTATTTCTCGGTTCTGTTTCCTTTGTTTGGGTCTCAGCTTTTTTCACCTGAGACTGTTGAGTTTTTGCTACTTGTCTTTATCGTTGGGTAATGGTAACAATGTTTCTTCCAAAGGGGGTTCATGAGATCGACCCCTTGGCAGGATCTTCTTAGGTTGGTCAGTTGAGGTAGGCTTATTTTTTGATCTCAGATTGTATCTGGGTTGAAAATCAACCGCTATCATTTCTGTTTCTAGTTGAGATACGCATAGGTCAGTATGATCACCTTCCTCTTCTTCATTGGAAGGTTGAGGAGTATTTAAAGATTCCTCATACTCTTCCCTGGTCAAAAATGGCTGTGAACATTCGTCTCCGAAACATGCAACTTCATCTTCCGAATCTCCGAAATCTTGGAGGTCACTTGCTCCTATAAAATTTTCGTTTTTTAGGGGAGCTTGTATTTTTTGATCTTCATTCTTTATTTGCCTGTGTTGATTTTGGGGATTTGGGTTTCTCCTGAAGTCCCTCTTGTTAGAAGAATCATCCTTAGCCTGATCCATTTCCATCCTAGAGATTTTGTTAGACAGATCTTTAATTACTCGGGCCATATCATCCACTCTGTCGTCAGTGTATCTATTTGACCCGGAAGGACCTGCTGGTTCCCTATAGCGTCTATTATCACAGTTGGCTGTTTCTACTTTAGCCTTAATCTGACCTGAAGCCATCATATTAGATTATATTTCGACAGCGTCGTCTTGCATTTTAATCAGAGTGTCTCCTCTTCTTTCATGCAAAAGCAATGCAAAATCAGGTTCGAAAGCTCCCGCGAAGGTTACTTTAGCTGAGGGTTTGAAAGGTTTAATAGCGGCTGGAATTTTATTATAAAGTTTGTTAAATCTCAGAATAAATTCCATAACGGTCTCAGAGTTATTTTTATTTAGGGACCCAAACTCGGTAAGGTAATATAAGTGATCTTTTCTCTCTCCCCATTGTTTGAGGAAAGCTTCTTCCAAGGCGTTATATGTCCGAATAGAAGCTGCAGGAAGACTCTGAAACCAAGTTCGGACCTGTCCTTCGAAGGTTTGGACAAGTAGTCTCGAATAGACATATTCGTGCTCGATACCACAGATGTCTGCAAACTGGTCAAAGAAGTTTATATGTTTGGCTGCGGTTAGATCTCCCTCCCCAGTGAACTTAGGAAGATTTTTGATGTAGTTGTCAGGTAAATCATGGAGTTGAGCGGGTAAAACTAGGGGAGCATATCTAGCCGCTACTTTTGAAAATACTCCGGGAGGAGGGGGATTAGGTTGTCCTCCACCTCCTCCTCCGACGCCAGCCATTTTCTTAGGAGTAGGAAATGAGGGTGTAAAACACCCTTTTGAATCAGGCGAAACTGGGAAGTTTTGATGAAGAAAGGATGGTATGTCAAAAGATAATGATCTTTCCAAAGGACCTTTTCCCTTGTTTACAGATGGGAAAGTTTGATGTGGCTTATTCCTAAATTCTGAGTACTCTGTTTCCAGATCTTTGATATCAGGCAGAGGGTTACTGGAAGTAGGAGGTTCTGAAACAGATTTAGTCTTTAAAAGTGGACCTTTGGGTTTATTAACTGAAGCGGTTGCTTCAAACGAGCCTCTCGCTCTTAAAATTTTTTCAGGGTTGTTAACAGGCGTAATCAGCTTACCAGCCGGGTTCTGTCTAGTATGCTTTCTACCAGACGCCAGTTTGTGTTTCAGTGGAGTCGCCAAGTGAAAGTTTTTTTTTTTTTTTTAAAGCCTTACAACGGTGTGCACTCTATGTTCACTATCAAAGAGCAACACTATCAACGAAATAGTTTGTCGTTTCCCCAGGGAAAAGATTTCGTAACTTCACTCCCCGGCAACGGCGCCAGAAAGATGTTGTTCCTGAGTCTGTACTTAAGGCTTTAAAGTACAATGTCAAGGCATCCGAAAGTATGGTAATGATTGATAAAGGATTTCATTAACCTTCGGTATAGGAAGCTAATGAAGGTTTCTACATTCACGCTGTCTAACTTCCAGCTGTTCCTGAAAAGCAATATCTTGTTCAATGGCTGCCCATGAACGTTCTAATTCTTCCCGGGTATTTGCGGTTCTAAGGATCGTGTCAAAGAGACTTAACGCGATATGTGTTTGATCTGATATCCCGGGTTGAATATTAGGTTGAGTTACTGTGGGTACAGTCATTTAGGAACAGTATGAGTATGGAAATGATTTAACGAGAGATTTTAATCGCTGATTTAATTCGGTCGAGATAAGAGAAATCTTCGCATGAGGAATGA
>ML798010.1:226399-242935 GCA_009831015.1 Picea engelmannii | reverse complement strand
GGTAGTGCCGAAGGAGGAACAACAGCTCCAAACACTCTCAAATAAGAGAATTCTTCTTCCACATACCAGTCTTCAATATGGCTCAGATTCTCGGCAATGCTATCCGAGATGCGGGGTGGCAAAAGACCAAAAATGGCGACGTGCAGGGGCACCACCACCCGGTTAAAAATCTCATAAATAAACTTGTTCGCGTTATTTTCCCACAGCTTATCGTGGTACTCATGAACAGTCTTCTCATGGGCTGGGCTCCAAGCCCAATTCATTAAAGGAAAAGGCATCATGGAGCATATTGCATCCATGAGATATGCGGACATGAAGAATCCAGATGGCTTTTTGGCTGCTTTTTTCTCCCGGTACTCGGTGATCCTGTTGAACAAACTATCGGAGAGCATTTTTGCCCAATTGAATGAGGAACCTTCTGCTACCCGATAGATGAGAGGTACCCACTGGACGTAAAAATGTGCGGTATCCTCCCATCCGAAAAGCCGACAAGCCATCATCGCCACATATAAAAAATTGGGCTCCAATGAAGAAATTGAATACACACCTTTGTCATTCACTCTGAATGTCACGGAACGCGACACCCAATCTTTAATCAAGCCTGGCAGGGTTCTGTCAAATTCTTGGCACTCTTTCTTTTTGAATTCCGCCAGGAATTCTTGGCCGTATGTATATTCGAAAGTTGCTCGGAGCTTATACATAGCCTGGATATGTTCAGGCCTAAAAGTCCCAATCCTGTCCTGTCGATCATTCACGATAGTTCTGGTAGGCAGGTCGAAGTGATCCAATTCCCATCGGATCATGTTGTAGTATGGGAGCAACCGAGGTCTGGTTGCGACCAGGTGCATCCCCAACTGAACAATTGTCTTGTACCTAGTGTTCATGTCGTCTCTCACAATATCAAGGTTATCTTCATCAGAATCTGAACAGTTAACCAGCCCAGATTGCAGAATATTTGAAATAGATGACCAGGTGGATACTGAGCCGCTCGTCAGAGGCGAAGTATCTGAGACATTGTACGGACCCTGTGCTGCGACCTCGACGCTTGCTTTCGCTACTCTCCTAGGCGCCATAGTTGAAGCTTTCCTGTTTGCTCTTCTGTAGTAGACCTGCGTATACATGCGGGAATGAGTTTAATCGGAGAAAAGTGAGTCCTATACGCTTAAGGGAAGTGTTTTTAGAGAAGAATGAAACCTTCGCATATATTTTGAAAATCTGTACCTTTCGAACAAGTCTGTCAAATCGCACATAAAACCAAATTAAATGCGTAAATCCGATTTTATGTATTTGTGGATTTACCCTAAATCTTTATTAATGTCATCAATGTTTGGCGGTCTTGATAGGCAATCGGGTCATGTAGAGCAAGTAAATCCGTCGTGAAGTGTGTCAACCTCGAAGTGCGGAACAAATTTTGTTTAATTTGAAATTACAAATGTTAACGACTAAATTAACTTCCTCGCCTTTCGCCGCATTGTGAACTTCTTCTTCTTATTTTAACCCTTTAACTCGCGATATTGCGATGCGGCGATAATTAAGGCCCCAATTAATTTGAGCAAAATCTTAGATTAGGCGCCTAATTTAAACTTGCGATAATCATGTCACAACTTCGTGAATCGGGGTTTTGGACACTTTAACTCCATGAAGGAAAATGTCGAGTCGCGATATGCCGAGAGCCAAAACCAACCAAGGTTAGTTTTTTACCTCTAGTTCTTCGACCAAGGTTCTCAGAAAAGTTATCGCGTTCTTGGCTGTCGGGGTTGTATGAACAAAAGCTTGGGTTTGATGAGTGCCGAGGCGTGAAATACCGATGATATCTAATCCAGGGTTAAAGACTTTACCATAGTCAATTGCCTTGGGTGAAAAATTTGAAAAGTGAGTTCGTGGTTTCGCGACTCGGGATTTGAGCTTTCAAAAACCAAAGTGTCCGACTTGCGATACTCGACTTGCGATATTTCAAAAATAAAAACAAAAAGGCCAAGATACTGGCAAAAAATGAATCTTTTCTTTTGGAAGTTGAAAAGTATTGCCATTGAGACGATAAGATTTAGGAGTCTTATGATTTCGGAAGGAAAAGAGAAACAATTCTAAATCTTAAGTATCAGACGTCGAAAATTGCGCGAGGTGAAAAAGAAAAACAGGGGCGGCTCCAACATGGGCGATTGGAAGGTTTCTTTGTGGGATATTCTTGAACATGATCTCCCCTGTTTTCAAGGTGAGTGGCTTGCACACAAACTTCGTCAAGATTGGTGGGGTTAAACAATAGTAAAGTATGACGAATATAATTGGAAGTGCACCGATATACTTCATTAAAGTTTCATAATAATCTAAAGGAATGTTTGAAACTTTGTACAGTTTGACCTTTACTTTGTCTTAAAGTTTTCCATTCCATCATTGCTTTATATAAATAACCCAATGGATAAAACGACTTCCTTATTGCTGATTTAAATTCCGACCATGAGGAAAGAAGATTACCACACTTACTTTTGTCCTGAAGTTTTCTCTCCCACCATATGAGAGCGGTTCCTTCCAACCAAAGAGAGGCCAATTGCACTTTAGCTTCCTCTTCATCAATCTGTTGAACACGAAAAATATACTTCAACCTGTCGAATCCGACTATCTATCTTTTTAGGATTAACATCTCCTTTAAACATAGGTAAAGCAAATTTTACATCAAGCTTTAATAATGGTTTCTTAAAAGAATCTTTATGGCTAGAATGATGAGAATGATGAGAATGCTCAAAGGAAGAAGAGCTAGAACTTGATGGTGAAGATGGAGGCTTGGAAGGGGCTCCTCCATCCCTTTGATTCACTGAAGAATTATCATCTAATTGTGATTCCTTTTTATTCCATTTCTTCTTCATCCTCTTCTCATAGTCTCCATACATTCTCTTGACCATTTTTGACATGCGATAAAATACCATATTGAAGTTTTTCTCCTGTTCATCATGATTTTCCTCTTCGGCCATTTTCTTCCTTCGGGATGCACGACCAACTTCTGGGTTGAAAGTATTAATTGTTTCTTCACCTTGCTTATGTGTGGCTCTAGTAAGCATTCACACTCAACAATTCAAGTCAAAGATGAATGCTCTGATACCAACATGATCCAGGATCTTTTCATCGATGTGAATTATTAAAGAATTGTATTAAATGAACATAAAGTGAAGTGCACCATAAAGAAGGAATAACTCAATAATGAAGAGACATATGCATCGGATCTGAACACAAAAAAATTTATAACAGAATTTGTCCTTGGTGGAATACATCTCCAGGTCCTACTCTCAAATGGGTAGGATTTTTTATTAACTTAGCAAAAGAATTTGGCAAAATACATAAGTATACCTCATTCTGGAGTTAAGTTGCAGAAGCTTTGCTCAGATCAGAAAAAAAACATCACCACTGGATTCGTGGCATCGAATTACCCAAAAAATATTGTCTCCACATGATCTAGGTGGATATTGGTGGCCACCCACATTTTCCATCTGGCTCAAAACAATTTTCTGGCAATTTTGGTAATTTAGTATTTTTAGCAGTTTTTAACTTCCAGGGCCATTTTGAGGGCCTAAATGTAGGTGTTTTGGGATCGATCTTCTCAAATATATTCGAAGGCTCTGATTGATCCCCCAAAATGAATCTCCTCAAATATACCTTTCCAATGAGATATCGTGTGCCCCAAACAAAGATCGTATGCCAAAGTTACGCCCCCGGGAAGTTGATACACCAAACTACCCAAAACAGGGTCCACAAAAATGTTGGCTTTTCATCTTCTGGGGTTAGGGTTTTGGATTTTATTTATGATAAAAAGGCCTTTGGAGCCTCATTTTAAAATCATCTTCTTGCGAATGCGAGTAGCAGACACATCTCTTCTCAAAGATAAGCTGCCACCATTCTAGCGAGTCTTTCACTTTGTATTTTTACAGTCTTTGTACATTTTCACTCATTAATAGAAAATTGTGTATTACTCTATCTTTGTGTTTATGGATTCACCTTTGATACATTTCGGTTATATTATTGAATATCTGAGATATCTTTGTACACTACTTTATTATATCTCCACTCTCATTTCGTCCCAAAAATAATCCAGATCAGTGGTATCAGAGCAGACTGCTCTTGATCGTTTTTCAGTGCATGTCCCCGATGAGGTCTGAGTATAGAAATTTGGGTCTCAATCTTGTCTCTCTTGAATAAAATCACTCTCGCACGCCCAAGAAACCCTCCACAGAGGAAAAAAAGAAGAATGATAGAGCAAATGATTCTATTAATTTGTTGCTTGAGCAAGCTCTCACGCAATAGAGGGACAAAATGATGGATAATTTTTCCCACCTCCTTCAACAATTCTAAATAACAACAGGCACATATTCATCAAGTAGCCACTTTGGAGGAACCTCTCCTTTCAAGGTACAAGTTAATTTTGATATTCCATATTTGAAGGACAGATAAATGCAGATGCCTTAGAAAAATGGTTAAATGTGCTAGAAGGTTATTTCTTTGTTCATAATTTCTCCTAGAGGGAAAAGATCACCTTCACACTCCTTAAGGATCTCCCCCATGTCAAAATTTGGTGGGAATCATATTGGGAGAAAAGTTCCACAAGGGAGTCTGGAATATATGGGGCCGAGCCCACTTGGGGTTTTTTTGTGGATGCGGTAAAGGAATAGTATTACCCTGTTGGCAACTATGAGGACCAGCACATGAGATGGACCACACTGCAGAAAGAAAGGGGCCAAGCAGTTCCAGATTTCAAAAATACCTTCCATACCTTGCGCAACAAGTTGGGTATTAAAGACTCAGAATGACATTTGGTTCTGAAATACCATGGGGCTCGACACAGATACATCCAAACTGAAATGGATTTTTTGGACATCTCATCACTCAATTCTTCTTATCGATGTGCTATTAAAATCGAGAAGAATAGCACATCCGCAACAACCAAAGTATGATAAAGATGACCCTAACAAACAACATCCTAAAAACTAGTCCAAGACACAGGAAAATAAGGGTCACGGAAAGACGAAGAAGGACACTGGAAAATGGTGTGATTTCCACAAAATCCCCTAGCACAACACCGATGAATGTCGCTCAAAACAGTCATTGGTGGCCAAGATAAAATACAAGGAGCCAAAACCTGATTCAGAATATGATTATGAAAATATTGATAGAAGACAGATCATTGACGCGGACCCCACTGCTATTTTCACGACCGCAACAATTCAACCAGAAGAACCAACATATTTTGAAGAGGGGGAGCACCTTTTTCATTCACAAATGTGGGTGAAGGGGACCCCACTGCATTTTATTGTTGATAGCGGAAGCTAGAAGAACCCCATCTCAACAGAGGTCGTCAAACATTTGGGATTGTTGACAACACCACACCCACAACCATACAACATCGGGTGGCTTTGCCAGGGATGAAATCTTCATGCCAACTAGCAGTGTTCTTTTTCATACGACATCCAACCCTTCAAGGATGAGGTATCATGTGATGTTTCCCCCTGGATGTCTGTGATGTTCTCTTAGGCCAACCATATATTTGGAAGTGCCATGAAATTTATGAGTCTCAACCCCGTAGTGTCATTGTTAGTATGGGGGGTCATCTCTACAAGATACCAAAGGTAATTCCAACTATTTTCCCACCTAAACAGTTCCACAAGGTAGCATCTCATACTACAAAATTCAGCTTCTTCACAGTCTATTCAAAGCGTGAACAAAAGAACAACACTGCAGCCTCAGTCCAAGCACCTTCTATCCAACAGAAGCAGGTCGAAAATATTGCAGGAAAGTGAAAAGATTCCTTCTGCACACATGCATATCATGTAGCTAGACTGGTTAAAAAGGTCCAACCCTTGCAGCCACAGGTTTGTGACAACCTTCAACAAGCTAAGCAGTGCAACTTCTCCAACAAGGCAAGAAACTCATCAAGATGCAGATTCAACAGAATCTTTTCCCTCTCCCTCGGGCACTCAACGCAATGGAGACCATTGCTTCCCAAGGAGGGAGGATTTATCCAGGTGTATTTCAGTGGCCACCCACCTTTTCCAACTAGCTCAAAATAGTTTTCTGGCAATTTTGGTAATTTACTATTTTTAGTAGTTTTTAACTTCTGGGGCCATTTTTAGGGCCTAAATGAAGGTTTTTAGGGATAGAGCTTCTCAATTATAGAAAAAGGCATTGATTGAGCCCCCAAAATTAATCTACTCGACGATACCTTTCCAACGAGCTATCGTGCGCCCAAAACGAAGATCATATTCCAAAGTTACGCCCCCGGGAAGTTGATACACCAAACTACCCAAAATGGGGTCCACAAAACTGTTGGCTTTTCATCTTCTGGGGTTAGGGTTTTGGATTTTATTTATGATAAAAACACCTTTGGAGCCTCATTGTAAAATCATCTTCTTGTGAATGCGAGTAGAGGACACATCTCTTCTCAGAGATGAGATGCCACCATTCTAGCGAGTCTTTCACTCTGTATTTTTACAGTCTTTGTACATTTTCTCTCATTAATAGAAAATTGTGTATCAATGTATCTCTGTGTTCATGGTTTCACCTCTAATACATTTCGGTTATATTATTGGATATCTGAGATATCTCTGTACATTTATTTATTATATCTCCGCTCTCATTTCGTGCCAAAAATAATCTGGATCACCACGCCTCAATCTGAGTCTGGCACTTTCAGGCCCATGAGAAATTTTGTCTCGGTTACTGTGCATGCACCTACAATAAATTCATGGTAAAACGTCTTGTTTTCCATTCCCCGTTCGTAGGGTCGCATGCCCCTGGCCTACCCCCCGTGCATTGGCAAAAATCAAAATTTAAGTAATAATGGGGGAAGACTTTACCAAGTCACACCCCAGCCCAAGTGGTTGGGGGGACATTACAAAGGCAGAGTGGATAGGGGCGATCCTAGGGTTGAACCCGCGGGCCTCCCATTTTTGGTGTATGGATACAACTTTATGGTATATTTGGTTGGTAGTTTGGCGGAGTCTTTGGCATATATGGTTAAGTTTGGCGGAGTCCTTATCAAATACGGTTAAGTTTGGTGGAGTGGTTTCATCTGGCCAGATTTGGCAGATTGGGGACTGGCGCCCAATTTTTAAAAATCCAGTTGTTGGGTGACCTTGGCATTTTCTCGCTAGCACGTGGAAGTCCATGACTGGGCCACATGGCGGCCTTTCATTAGGCCACACCACCACCTCTACACCGTCAACACCGCATCATCCCTGCTCCATCATCTTGCCATGTCACTTTATAGGTGGTTGTACTGTATGCCACATGTTTGTACGAACTACCACGTGGCACTTTCTCATTGGTCCATAAATTGACAGGAAAAGTCCAAAATTGAGTGACACGTGGAATCCTCTGGTGTTGCCACATCATCATGATGATGTCATGTTGACACATGTCACCCTCTACATGTGCCACATACCCTGTATGGAAACTAACGTCATCCGTACTGATGTTGACGTACACAGTACGGATGTTGACTCATCCTTGCTGACTGGGCTAGGTTGACCAAAACTTTGACCGTAAATATATTTTGATCTGTAACTCTGTTTGATGATCCATTTACATCGTTGGAAAGATTGTGATGCACTCTTCGTGATGATGCCAATTTCAATGAGTTTTGAGGAATTTAATTTTTTTTCCTTTCTCTATATGATGAGGCCATTCTGAGCTTCCTGAGGTGCTTTTGTGAATTCTGAGTTATCCTTAGTCTTCTTTGGATCCTTTTTAGATAAAGTATGGTGGGGCTTATGGTCTTCCCATGGTCCCATGGACATTTTTTATCATGCCCAAGGATGAGGGGGGCCTTGGTCTGATTGATATCGTGACCTAAGGAAAAATTTTGGTCACTAAATGGGTTGTTAGATGTCTGAAGAGATCATTCCCTTTGTAGGTGTTGATGCAACACATATTGATTTTATCCCAGCACATCGACAAAATAAGCAGGCAATTCGATTTATGTGATATCATTTCTTCTCCCCATAATTTTTATATTTTAGGATCCTTCATCTTCGAGGGTATTTGATCAACTTGGATGACAATGGCTAGTCTGGTTTGTTGGTAGTGGACAAGTAGTCGATCGAGTTTGGATTTGGCCTAGAGACAAGTCTAGAGTAGGTAGTAGGAGGGTGCTTGTATATTTAACCTCCATATTTTTAGGAAAAGAGTCTAAGCAGAAATAATATTCTTTGGAGTGATCTTTAGGATTCCACTTCTTGTTCTTGGAAGAGTTGGCGTTTAGTGGCTAGGGAGTTTGCATTGTCTTTTGCAAAACAAACTATATTTATGGAGATTATTGGACTCATACCCTAGAAGGATATTATTAAAATATGAATATTGATATGACCAATCCCTTTTGGCCAAAATGTGAGTGGTTTTTTCGACATCCCTTGACTTAGTATGATTCCTATAATTTCAGATATGAGACTTATACAAGAATTTTCATTGTATAGAGAAACTTCCATAGATACTACATCCATTTTAAATTTCTCGACATTTGAAACCAAAACACCTTAATTCATTATTGAAAAAGAATGGGTGAAGAAAAACCCCAATTTAAAGCCTATTAATATAAAAAAGAGAAAAGAAAAATAGACAAACAAAAAAAAAGAGAGATCAATTAAAATTCTGGAAACCTAAATACCAACATTAATAATAATAATAAAAATAATAAATTGAATAAATAATAAACATAATATGATTAATAATTAATATTTAATTTATTAAGTATACATATTGTTAGCACCAAAAGTCACCCCTGGATTGTGGCAGGGGTAAGCCTAATACCCATCAAAGTTTAATGTCATAGGTTGGTTTAAAGGGGGTCAAATGGGCACAGACTCAGAACCTGAATGGCGTTCAACACAGAACTGGACAGGGAATGTACAGGGAAGTGAGGGCCACAAATAAATTCAGTCAAGAAATTGAGTTAAAGAGAGAGCAGAGTGAAGACTTAGGAGAAAGGTGAGTGAGACTGCTCTGGGCACCAGGCCTTCCAGCAGCTTAGGGAGGAAAACTCAAACTTAGGAACACTCTTGAGCCCAAGTTCAGACACTAAAATATGTCTACTGGAGACACAATTACAGCTGCAGCATGATCAAACCTCCATCATCTTGTAATTGCAACAACTCGACTGGATCCTCCAATTCTGAGCCATTCAGTGTAAGAGGGAATAATATAACACAAGAAACTGATTAAAAATGGTGAAAACATTGTAGTGATCAAACCTACATCACTACAACATCACAACCCTCAACTGGATCCCCCAATTCCGAGTGTATTAACATAGTGTTTACAAAGAGATCGAAAGAAATTGACTTCTATTAATCTGACAGTCTCAAATCGATTACAGAACTAGAGAACAACTCTGGCATCACAAGCATTACAAAATTGGGAGCTCTACTCTACCATCGACCCTTTCAAAATACAAAAACTGAGTATATATACTCAGAGCAATTGCTCCCTTCAGAAACGTGTTTTGGTCATTACATTCAATGTTTGTTGTCTTTGTCTTCCTCTGCCTGACCACACTTGTGTTCTTCTGTCAGACACGATCTTGGATCAGTATGGCTCTTGTAGGGAACCTGTCCATAGGGGTACCACAAGTTGATCTCTCCAGAACCTCCATGCATTCCATTTATGGATTGAGTCAAGGTTTCAACCACCTGCTCAATTTACATTAACTGCTTTTCCCCAGAGAGTGGGCGAGATGAAATGCTCAGGAGACGACCACGTGCTTGCTCTCCAAGGATCGAAAGCTAGCCTCCTTTTCTCTGGACCCTCCTCAATGTAACCCAAGGCCATGAACCTGCACTAATCTCATATAATCTCCCGACATTTCACATTTCAGGGGATTTCATGGTGCTAACATCTAGGTTTCTTGATATCAGAATCGACGAAAAAGATTATCTAACCAACGGTCAGATCTGCTTCTCAACCAACGGCTGTGATGCTCCTCCTGGACTCTGAATTACTCCTCTACACGTGACTGGGGGTCAGTTGCTTCTCCTAAACCTTACTTTCGCATGACCATGGGCTGTGACCTAGGGTTCTATCCCCGAATAACGTAGGGACTTCGCTTGTCAGGAGAAACCAGGGTTGCTTCTTGTCAAACCTCTGATTCGCGATATCGTGAAATCGGGATTTTGCATTTCGCGAGTTCATGTTGCATTCCTTGCTCAAATTTCTGAGTCGCGAAATTACGACTGCTCAGATCCTGCACGATGTGCCCCTCTCGAACGAATGCCCCTGATCAATTTTGTGATTTCGCGTTTTGTGATATTTGCTTGTGGATCACCTCCAAACCTCCGAAACCCAATTTTGCGACATGATTAATCCACTTCTACCTATCTCCAGGATCGGACGACTCCCACAAATCCCAGATTTTGGGACCTCGGGCCATGGGCACTTCTCACCTCAGCTTTTTCGAAAAGGCTTTCCCTACGGCTCGGATCCTGCACCATGCATCCCTTAATTTGGACGACTCAGATGGAAGCCATCGAATTTTCGGGCCTTGAGATTCTGGGGCATGGATGCACCTTTATGACGAGAACCCCGAACTCTCGATTCTTGATCCTCTAAAATTTGTTGATGCTAGATCAATGACCCTCATCTCTTCATGATGGACGGACCATATCCTTCCCTTCCGCTCTCGGATCTAACGGTTCAGACTTGATCTCCGCCCACATGCCCAGATGTGGATTTTAACAGCCCAGATCTCTCTTTCGATCAACAAATACAATCTTTTCAGAATCTCGCATTTCGTGAGTTCTAAAGACTTGTCCTGTTGACTTCTCCACCCCGCGAGTCAGTGAACTGCTACCTTTGTGCCACGTGTCCTTTCGAATTTAATGGTCTAGATTAAATCCTTTCTTGACCTTTGACTGCGGGCCTCTACCCTGGCACTAAACTTCGAGCAAATTCGCGGCTCCGACTACCCGATGATTGTCAATCCGATCTACTTGATGGATCTTCGTCGTTGTAAGTGTAACATTGCTCGCTCACTTGATTTGTGTCCATATTAGACTGCTTCAAAATTTTCTCTTTGAGCCTGCAGCTGCAGCCTGTGTAAACAAAGGCTTGGACGACTGGATAGGGGCTGGGAAAACAGGAAGACCAGGGCACTACAAACATGGAGGGGGGAAAATGAAAATGATTATAAAATCCGAAGGTGATAAAATTTTAAGAAGTGGTCTGCAAAAGGAGGGAGATAGGGCAAAACACAGACTTAGGTAGGAAACATAGACTCACAAGACCCTAACAAGTTTAAGTTCTAACATTAGGCTCCATGGGGGATAGAGTCCTCCCTGTGAGGCTCTAATATCTCCTTTTGCAGTTCCAATGCCTTCTATTGGGCTATGGAGTCAAGTTCAAAAAACCCTTCTAAAAAATACAGGCCGATAAGTAAAACAAAAGCAAAACACACATGCTCCAAGAAGCTTATTTATGTATAGTCCTAAACTAATTGATTTTAATACATGGTGCTAGGTTAAAGAAAATTTCCACCATAGCCAATCAAGTAACTTCCTAAATGGAAGCTCCTTTACTCTGTCGATGATCACTAGCAGTCGATGCAACCATGACAGCAGAAGGGTTACACCCTTCAGCTCCCCTTCAAAGGCTGAAGTTGAGATGAAATAAGGAGGCTCAAAGATATGAAGGAAATGCCACTCCATATAATCGTTGACAAGTTCATATACTGAGTGGAAAAGGATGGAAGATGGGCAGCAAAAAACCTGCTCTGTTACACAACTGCTCATATAGGGCTGAATATGACTGGTAGGCACAAGTGGATGATAATCTGATGCAGGCTGAATGATCTCGGGTGAAGGCTACTCACCTACAGGCTCTGGATAGGAAATAAATTGTTCCTTCTGCTGCTCCTTTGGTTCTTCTTCTTGGCTCTCCCAAGGGTCATATTCATAATCATCATAAACGGGACCTGTGGGAAAGCTCTGCTCTTCATCTTGCTTCTCAGTGTATTCAACAGGTCTAGGAGGGCTGATTTCCTCAAGATAATCTTTCTTAATGAACAGAGGATAAGGCCCAACAGTCTGTTCTTGGAAATCTTGCACATCTAGTTCAAAACTTGATTTGTAACTATCATATACGGGTTGGTCGCTTCTTTGGTCAGTGAACTATGATGCAGGGCTCTGCTTCTCTTCATTTGAATAGTCATCAAAACTAGGGACAACAGGCCAAAGTGGAATGATCTCCCGATCCTTCTTTTCAGTCCCAAATGTAAAGACATCATGGGAAATCTCGTGAAGAAAAAGAGAAGAATCCTCCTCCACAATGAATCATTTCTTTAAAACCGAGACAACAGGCTTATGAGGGGAAAAAACTAATGTCTCTACCACCATGGAATATCCAATACTACCCTCATCAATAGGGCCTCCAAGAACAACAACTTTAAGAACTAGAAAATCTTCTGTATTTTCTTCAAAAAGGCAGCAGTCATAATCTACCTTCAACTCTTCTATCTCTACAAAGAGATATTCTACCAACTCTGTCAACTTGCCTAGAGCATCCTCCTCTTCATGGTCCTCATCCTTGCATCTTTCATAAGACATAGTCAAATCTTTATCATGGCCTTCATATTCCTCACAACAACTATGATAGATTAACTCAGAGGAATAATTCCTTTGACAGTGCCTATTGAAGGCTGCATGAAAATCTGGAGGAGATGCTAGCAGGGGGTAAAGAATGATACCATTCACGAGCATCCCCTGCTAATGATAGCATGAACATTTTTAATAATACATCTTTGTGATGTATATCCCATTGATGCATGAGTTCATGAAACTCACAGAGATGCTGAGCAGGGTTGTCCTCTACATGCCCTCTAAATATGGGCAAATAATCACCCCATTCATCTACAGTAGGTTCAACATTAGGAAAACTAGGAACAACAGAAAAATTAAAAGGAGCAAACCTCTGAGCCAGGATTTTGTCCACATTTAATGAGTGGAGTCGCCAAACGATCTCTCAACCATGGAGTCGCCAGGTGAATGATATGAAAAATGAGTGTGTTTGGCCTTCGTTCACCATCAAAGGCCAGATCTGATCGTTGTGTTCTCCCGAGGGCTACCAGGTGTAGCCAGAAGCTATAACACTGAAATAACAAAACTGAGACAATAGAATCACCTTAGAGGAGTTTCCAAGTGCACAGTTGAAATATTTGAAGTACTAAGTCCTGATGCATCTTGAAAACATGTAAACATTGTCATTCAATCCCAAGGAAAATGTTCAATTTCGTCCCTAGCAACGACGCCAAAAATGTTAGCACCAGAATTCACCCCTGGATTGCGGCAGGGGTAAGCTTGATAGCCATCAGAGTTTAATGTCACAGGTTGGTTTAAAGGGGGTCAAATGGGCATAGAATCAGAACTTGAATGACGTTCAACATAGAACTAGACAGGGAATGTAGAGGGAAGTGAGGGCCACAAGTAACTTCAGTCAGGAAATTGAGTTAAAGCGAGAGAAGAGGGAAGACTTAGGAGAAAGTTGAGTGAGACTGCTCTGGGCATCAAGCCTTCCAGCAACTCAGGGAGGAAAAAGCAAACTCAAGAACACCCTTGAGCCCAAGCTCAGACACTGAAATATGTCTACTGGAGATACAGTTATAGCTATAGCATGATCAAACCTCCATCATCCTGTAACTACAACAACTCGACTGGATCCTCCAATTCTAAGCCATTCAGTGTAAGAGGGAATAAGATAACACATGAAACTAAATAAAACTGGTGAAAACATTGCAATGATCAAACCTACATCACTACAACATCACAACCCTCGATTGGATCCTCCAATTCCGAGTGTCTTAACACAATGTTTACAAAGAGATGGAAAGAAACTTACTTCTATTAATATGATAGTCTCAAATCAATTACATAACCAAAGAACAACTATGGCATCACAAGCATTACAAAATTGGGAGATCTGCTCTACCATCGACCCTTACAAAATACAAAAATTGAGTATATATACTCAGAGCAATTGCTCCCTTCAGAAACGTGTTCTGGTCATTACATTCAATGCTTGTCATCTTCATATTCCTCTGCCTGACTACACTTGTGTTCTTCTGTTAGACATGATCTCGGATCAGTATGGCTCTTGTAGGGACCCTGTCCACAGGGATACCATGGGTTGACCGCTCCAGAACCTCCATGCCTTCCATTTATGGACTGAGATGAGGTTTCAAACACCTGCTCAATTTACATTAACTAATTTTCCCCGGAGAGTGGTCGAGTGATCAAAATCTGGATCAGGGGTCAAATTTTTCTCAAATTTCAAAGTGCTCGGAATGCGACGAAAACAGTGCCATTGCATCTGTCTCGTCTTCCTGATTCCGGTGGTATATTTACTTTGTCAAATGGACGCCATATGGAGAAGATATCACGATCTGTTCGTCAAGGCAAATAGGCAAAAATTTTAGATGTTGATTGTACCTGTTCGTATAGTCCGTACAGTCCGTACGGTCTGACGTGGCAGGGCCGTACAGACCATACGATGATGACATGACAGGTGTTGATTGGTTGGCAGCTGTCGAATCAGATGTCAACATGTGGCATTTTTCTCAGCAATGGATGGGTGCCACGTGGCACCCCGGGTTTGGCTATTTGGTTGTATAAAATTTTATGGGAGTCCGCGGGGTTCGATCCCTAGACCTCCCCCTCTATGTAAAGACTTCACAACCCTCCGCTAACCACCATGCCGACCTTTGTTCCTTGTTTTATATATCAACACACATATATTTAAAGTTGAGTGTTGTGTTAAACGGAAAGGGGGGCGGGCCGAGGCTTCACCCCGACCCGTGGTTTCGTTGTATCATTGCATGTGACCATAGTATATTACATTGGCCCGACCGTTTGGCGCGGGTTATGACATGTAACCACGGTAACACATATGACCCGTGGGTTTTGATATATGGTGTGGGGTTTTTATATATGCGGAGTTGCATTGTAACGGGCCCCGCCTGCGGTCACACAATATTTCCATGTGACCCTACTTGGCACGCGGAACACGGTTTGGAACGGTTTAACCGCTTTTGTCCAGCGCGAGGTCATATGTGCCATGTGCCCAGGTGCCTAGGCGGTTAGGGGCTGGCGCACCCTTAACCGTCCTAGGATTTGCACCGTTGGCACAGTTGCACCCGGTGCCAGGTTTTTACGCCTTAAATGGCATGTGTGCCAGGTTCACTTGGAGGTGGTGCGTTTTGGCGAACCAGTTTCAGAAAGCTTGAAGGAGGAAAATGGAGGAGGCCTAACTTCTTCATCTTTTGGCCGATTGAGGTGTCGTAAAAGCCCAGCTAGGGGTTTTTGGACGTGTTGAATCCATTGGTGCTATTATCAAGGCCATTTGAAGACTACTTCTGCAAGTTTTTCACCATTGAAGTTTCAGTGAGCTCTAGGGAGCTTGAAGCCCTCATTGATCGAGGACATGGTTTGGTGAGCCTATGTTTGTTTTCTGTGATTGAATAATCATTTTTGGCTAATTGATATGCTCTGAACACATTGGGACAGGTTTTAGAGGCTTTTGAGGACTTTACAGGTGTTTTTTCCAAAGAGAAGCTCAGGGAAGCTTATGGCCACATGTAGAAGAGGTCATGCCCGGATGAGCCATGATCCGTTTTCAGAGTTGTATTAGTCATTTTTGGGGTTTTTATGTGTTCTGATCTCAATGGTACAGTCTATTTTTCCATTGGAGTTGAGAAGTAACTTGTAAAAGAACTTTTGACTAATTAATTCCAGAGAGCCAAGTCCATTGATGGAGGCTCAAGGAGATGTAGCCCGGAGGGGGGTGAACTCCTTTATCAGCTTGTTCTTGTTGTGAGTTTGATGGTTTATTTATTGCAAGTTGTGTTGCTGTGTATTTGTTTAAATTACATATTTAACCATCTAAAGGATCAATTTCTCACACATAAACATTTACAAGAAGATACATGAACTTAACACATAATTTTATCTTGCATATTTATACACATGAAGCAAGATCCTGTAAAGTTTATTTTTAATGAAGTAGAGGGTGCTTGCATGGCATAACAAGTGAGCCTTCTATTTTCAGATCAGGTGGTATTAGAGCATAGTTTGTTTTGCTCATGTGTTTTCCATTGATAGCTTGAGATTTAGCTATTGGTATTTGTGCAAGTTTTGTGTTGAAGTTTGATATCTTGCAAGGATGGAGGAAGCTTCAAGCATTGATAGTTCTTATACATTTTCATTATCTAAAGAAGAGTTGCTAACAATGAGAGATTTGATGAAAGAGATGTGTGAAGACAGAAATGTGCGCATTGTCCTTGAAGAGCAGTTGATGGCCATGAAGGAGGAGAAAGACCAGCTTCTTGCAAGGTTGCATGAGATGGAGATTCAACTCCATGAGGCAAAAGAAACCTTTACCAAGTACATGCATGAACATAAGGTATGCAATGTTAGTTTATCTTCTAATTCCTCACAAGATGAATGTTTTGGTGGTTTTGAAAATCACACAAGAGGAATAGGGTCCAAGTTGTTGTTAAAAATGGGCTATGAAGGTAAA
>ML798010.1:197553-213696 GCA_009831015.1 Picea engelmannii | reverse complement strand
TTAAAATAATAAATTTCAAATATATAAATTAATATGTGTGTTAAACTATTTATGTTTTGAAGATGGTTTAAAAATACATTTATGATATAAATTTATTTAAAATTAAGTATAATACCACATTTAAAAATAATAAAACCTTTTCAACCAACAATTTAGGCACTATGATCAATGAAGTAAAAATAAAATCATTGGGAAATACCTTATAACACGATGAGAGTTGTTAGAACCTAATAAGTTTGGATTTATAGAAGTTAGGAGATATATCTTGGATAATTATTTAAAAACATATTAAATGAGAAATTCTCGAATCTTGGTTTAAGGTAGAAGTCTTTACTCATTTGAAAATTTAATTTGGATTATATATATATATATATATATATATATATATATATATATAGAATTAGAATGTTATTAACTTCATCTCAAAATTTAGATCACTAAATTTAGATTATATAGAAGTATGGACATGCATTTCTATATGATCACTTTCTATTGTTTTGCTCTCTCAATTTATAATGTAGATTTTTTCTTTTTTATAAGGCGACCACTTTTATGTTTGCAAATGAAAATCTTAATATGTAGAAAGGTGTAAAATTATACATCCTTAAAAACTTGAATCACTCAAATTGTAGGTGTTTTAAGACTTGGGCGTGCATTCTTGTCAAGTCTGGTGTGCATTTTGCACAAGGGCATACATTACAATTTTAAATAAAAACATGTATTTCTTAAATGTGAGTGTGCATTTTTAGATGTGGAAGCTCTAAAAAGATTGAATTAGGGTTTTATGCAATGGTAGAAACCCTAATCCTAATCATCTATATCATCAGATATTGAGAACATTGTCATCTACATCTCACTCAACTTCTTCGACTTCTTAGTCTAACACATATACCTACTCCCTGTGTCCAATGCATCATAAGCATGGCTTTCAATCTACAAGATAAATTTGAATTTTGTTTTTCACTTTATACTTCGGCCTTCAAAATGTTGATGCCCATGTTCATCATTGCAAATACAATGGAAAAAGACCCTCCCATTGTTTCTCGACAACCAATTCCCAGAGTGTGTCGAAGTTGCAATGAACTATTCCCGTCCTCCATCGCAAAGGCAATGAACTTTTCCCTCCATAACATTGTAACATCGATAGACTTTACTCTGCATAACATCTCCACTCAGACGAACTCTACCATCCCCATTGTCACCCCTCTGATGGATTCAACTAGCCATAACATCACAAGTTCAATGGCATGTGATTCAATGCTACGGTGAGATTTATGTGTCACATCATCACACCACCAACGGGTGCTTGGGGGAGGAAAGTTTCTCAGAAAATTCCATGTGGCAGTCATTTGTGTGAAGTGCATGACAACTATATATGATTATCGTCGTTGTTATGCTATATTGTGATGAAAGTTTGCTTGATTAAATCTCTCTACAACTTCCACACGGAAACTTTTCATGTCAGACGTATGACAAATGGGTACGTTCATCGCTCGTGTGATGAAATGGCTTCGATGAACTTTCTAAATCCTATCCATCAGAAGTATGACAAATAATCGTCGAAATGTCATAAAAAATTGTGCCAAATGTTATAATGGGACCAAAAGCCTCCCTAAATGGGGAGGTATGATCTATATTGGAACATTATATTGTTTGTCATCTATATTAATGATTTTAGAGTGGAAAAAATTGGAGTAATAATCTTGCAGGGTCATTTTAATGGCAGGTCCCAATTTGGAAAAATAGGGTTGTAAAACCTTTTGGAGCCATTTTTGTTGGAGATAATAAAAACTCACCTCGCTCAACTAGTGATTAATATTCCTAAGTTTGATATTCTAAGGGTGAGGGAGCTATCCATAGATGGAATATTCTCTCCAGAGTGGATTTCCTAAAAAATAGGGCACCTCGTAAAAAATAGGGGCACCTCCCATGCAACAATTTATTTTCTCTCATGCAACAATTTATTTTTTCATGCTTAAGAGAAGGAGGGAACATATCTCATGCATGCATGCCTTTCTCTCTCCAAACATGTGAACTTAGTTAACCAATGATTGCTTTGACATTTGACTCAGACTAGGTGGTAGATAAACTATGGTTTTTGTTAGTGAGTGTCTACATCACTCTAGATCACTACTAAGGTGAATTATCTTAGTCATGCAGATATCTATGGTGCATTGACCTATTATTAGGGTTTCTTCATGTATTTATTACAAACTCATGCAATACAATTTATACATTCATTCTCAATTCTTTCTCTCATTCTTTCTTCTTTATCTCTAGTTCTTCTTGCAAGATTTGTGTGAATTTCTCTAGCTAGGTTCTATATGAGTTTCACATGGTATTAGAGATTTTTTTCTAGGAGAAATTTCATAGGCACCTTACTTTCAGGTTCATGATCAAAAGATTGTAGTAGTTAAAAAGAATGGAATTACCACCGTCAACACTTCTTATGCCACACAATTATTTTGAATGGAAGCCAAAGATTCTCAGTTCTTCTCAGAGGAAGAGGCTTATATCAAATAACCATGGCAACAAAATAAAAGCCTAATTCTCTAGAAGAGAAAAATTATTTTCTCAATAGAAAAGATGCGTCTCTCAGAATTGTCTACATGTTTGTTTCTCTTGAACTACAATATCATCTAGAGGATTCATCACCCTCAACTCCTGACAAACTATGGAAAAAATTGGAGGTCCTATTTAGGATAAAGGAATATTGTGAAGAATTCATGTGGGAGATTGAAAAGACAACACCAATGAGAAATACACTAGAAGAACAAGTCTCTAAGTTTGAAGAGACTCCTACATATTAGGAACCACATTCAGAGACTTGTATATAGGTATTTGCGCATCCTTTTTTCCATTCATTAGAGATTATTCCTACTCTATTTCAGATCTATTTTTCGAATCATATTTGAAAGATATTGAGCATGTTTATCATGAGCCATATCGAAGACCAAAATGGGCACAATACATCCTATTGACAACTGATTATCTTACAAATGATCCTGCTAGGATAAGATCCTAATTTGAGGGAGATCAACATGCACTCACAATCATAGAACTAGTTATTCCCATGCATTTATTACATGGTTTTGTCCCCCTACCCTCCAACCTATGCAATGGCTGAAGGGAATCCATATTGGAAAACTACCATGAATGAAGGGGATTTGAATCTCCTTCTTTACAACAAGCGAAAATGGGTATACAAAGACATATCATTGTTGTCTCTACTTCATTATATCCATACATACATCTACATCTTCAAAGAAATATTCAATGGGCATAATCTTGCACATTTGTGAGGTCTGCTCGGAGTGAAGGAAATAGTTGCTTAGCATATGTCTTTCTTTCCTTCTGCATTTTTGATGCACTCTACTTTAAGGGTGATCCGTATTTATGAGTGGAAGGAAATGAATAATAGATTGAATACAATAACACAAAGATATAGAGAACAACATAAGATATCTAGTGAACAATAACTTCTATTGAATAAAGAAAATAAGTTGAAACTGTAAAAATGTGGAGCTAAAAACAACTTGCTCGAATGGTGGTAGCTATCTATAAGAAGAGATGTGGCTACTACACACATTCATATATAAGAAGAGATGTGTCTACTAGTGGTAGCTATCTATAAGAAGAGATGTGGCTACTAGTGATGTTCAGGGGGGGTGTTGGATAAATTTCTATTTTTGGCACACTAGTTTAGTGGGAGTAACACTAGTTCTGTGGGAGTTAACTCACTAGTTCTATTTTAGACTTTCTAATTTTATACCATCACTATTATGCATGCATTCCTAATTATAGCATGTCATTTCCTATATGAGTGAAGATCACTCACTCATTTATTAGATCATAATATACATTGATTCTCATTCTTCATTGTGTATCTCTCTTCCTTTTCTTGATAAGCTTTGTTTGTGTATGCTTTAACTAGGTCTCCTGTGCAGGTTTCCATGAAACACTGACAAATCAGCAACACAAATGGACCTTGATTTGGTTTATCAGTGATTTCAAAAAATGATCAGTTGGCACACACAAATGATAATATTGGGGATCGGGGCATGCTCCTATCCTAAGGTTTGAATGACGAATGTTGATGTTTGGTTGTCAATCCCAACGTGAAAGAGTTGTATGATTGTGTGACTTCTTGAGGCGATTTTTGAGGTACTAACATGGAACACTCATGATGTCGCTTGAAGTTCGGGACCCCCCTCATTTGACGTGCCTAATTAGGGTAGGTAATAATTGTGGAATGATAAGAGGAAAGGAGAGTCACGTGGACGACCCAGATTGAGCGTGGAGGTAAAAAAGGGAAAAATGGACGACTCATAATGCAACTAATTACATCATTAATTGGTTATCGATAGAAGTGTTAGCACATAGAAAAAAATGGCATTGGGTTTTGGTTCGTCAATGCTAATGAGTCTTCGACTATCGATGAGTAACAAGTTCATGTGTTAAAATCATAGTTTCATGATCTTGGTTTTTCGATGTCAATGGGTTATTGGTGATCGACATTTTAAAAATCGTGAGTCCTAATGTAACTATGCTTACCAACTCGCCGACGACCAATGTAACATCAACATTGGAATTTTCCAACTTCAATTACTTCATCTTGAATTTTTTTGTCAACATATCCAATGCCTCGATGGTTGATGTGAATTTTTCGTGGTGACATGGAGCTTGGCATGACATGAATGACATCACTCAACTGACGTGGCCTTACAACATGGCTTGATGACTTTGATTACCTGGGTGACATGGAAAAGTGTCATGTTCCATAGTTGATGATGTGTCAGTGCTAACATCACTGACAGAGTGGCAATACGAGTACCTATATGGTAAATAATGTGGCGATGTGATGCGTCCAGTGATGATGTGGCTTCACCTCGTGATAGAATCAGGTTAGATTACCCTAAGGAATCAATGTATGATGATTTCCCTATTTGGGTCATCAATAGACAATCATGATTTTGAGCATGAAATTTAACCCATCAATCTCAGGACTTCGCTAATTTTGCAATGTTGAAAGTTGAACGTCAATCATCGATACTCATTGGTGTCGAAAAATCTCTTCATTCGATTACCTTATTTGCAAAATGTATGTTGGCATAGCCAACACCCAACATTTATCGGTATCAACACTCTCAAGAGGTGACTATCGAGCATCAAGGGAATCTAGAGACTGTAGGAAAAATTGGGTGATCGAAAAAATACTACGTGTTGAATACCCCAAATCGTCACTTAGACCCTCTAGACTTCCTTCTCTTCTAATGGTGATATGTATTAATCTAGAGACTTGTCCAATGTGGAGAAACAAAATAAAATACCTCAAAACTTGATCATGATCATGTGAAAATCAAAGTATAAGGATAAAATAAAAAAGTGGTAGCCTAAAATTTCAAAACTTTTGAGGGTGTGTTGAGTGCTCAACAATGTACAATACATGAAAGATCATGTGATAATCGACAATTTCTTGGGTATTTGGCCAACTGAGAGAGCTCTGGTATCCTGGATCAACTCTTGTTTGAAACCCACTTGTCTTTTTGAACTTAAACTTGACATGAAAGGTTTCTTTATGACTATTTTTGAAAAAACCCAAGAAAGACAACGAATATTTGAGAATGGTCCCTATTATTTCCGCTTAGCTGGTTTGCACCTCCGGTATTGGAAGGAGAATTTCAACCCTGACAAGGAGGAATTATCCTATGCCCCAGTCTAGGTTCGCCTTTACTCTCTCCCTCAAGTGTACTAGGAAGAAGGAATCCTAGCAGGTATAGTAAATACCCTAGGCACTTATGTGAAATCCTCTGAAGCAAATACGAAAGGCCCCTACATTGCCTATACCTACATTTGCATATATATGAATGTCTCCTTTCCCATACCTAATTTGATTTTCTTGAAATTCCAAGACATTGAATGGATCCAAACCTTGAATTATGAATTCATCCCTTTCCATTGCCACCACTGTCATGAGCATGGTCACCTCTACAAGGACTACCCTTTCCAGAATCCTCCCAAGACCTCCAAATATGAACCTAAAAAATATGATGAAGGATTTACCAATATATATTCTCTCCACCTCTATAATAGGAAATATATCCCTCACGGACCCTCAGGATCCTCCAAAATCCCTGATCTCAAAAATAACTCTAATGCTCTCAACAACCTCCCCCCAAAATTTACCATGGTCATTTAGGAGATTATTACTTCCAACAAACCCAAAAGTTGAAAATACTTGGACCCTCCACCTCACCTTTAAGACCCAAAAAATCCCAAAACTTCTATCTCCCCCTCTAACATGCCTCCCTTGGAAGATGTCCCTATGGTTTAGGACAACAAAGATAGATTGGACCTAGACCCGGATGAAATGGAGCTAGATTTTATAGACCTGGAAAGAATTTTCAATGTTGTCCATAGACATGATATGTAATCCATTCCTCCAGATCATATTCAACGAGTGCGAAAATACCTCCACAAATGAAGAATGGAAGCCTTGGTTCCTTCTGAGGCTACCAATCCAAACCCAAATCTTGGTATTCAACCCAAAACAATTAAGCCCTAAAAAACACCCAAGAAGGAAAAAACAAGAGGTCAAAAATCCAACCTTCAGCTCTTGCAAGAAATTAGTGAAATCCTGGTCAATTCATGATGGAATTCTCTAATAATGGACACATTCCAACCCTCTCCTAGTTTCCATTGAAAGTAGTCTCATGGAATATTAGAGGCCTCAATGGTAAGAGTAAGCACAGACTATTATGAAACAAGTTTCATTCAAAATCACTAGATATGGTTCTTCTCTAGGAAACTAAATTCTATGAGGAAGTTCTTAGAAAAAGTCTTTCTAAAAATGGGAAAATAGGCTTCTCTATGGCTATTGATTCTATAGGTTTAGTGGAAGGCTTGACACTCCCATGGAATATATCCAAGATTCTTGTTTGGAATTTTTTCTACACTAAATACAATATTTCAACTAAGTTTCATCCTCTAGGTGAAGAAACCTCGGGGTTCATCACTAATGTTTATGGACCTCAGTAGCTCAGAGAAAAAATTAAGTTCCTACAACAATTGCAACACATTTATGATCTAGTCCATCCTCATTTTTGGCTAATGGGTGGAGACTTTAATCTCATCACATCTCTGGACGAAAAGAAAGGGGGTCTCAAATGCCTAGTTCATGAGCATTTGGCCTTCAAGGACTTCATCCAGGATCGTCAATTAATTGATCTAGAGACCATTAATGGCATTTACACATGAAATAATTGTTGTGGGGGACCTCATCAAGTTGCTTGCAAATTGGATCAATTTTTTATTTCATAATATCTCATGCTCTCTGGAATGCACATGGAAGACACCATCCTCCCAATAGTAGGGTCAGAGCATTGGCCAATTTTCCTCCAAAAAACTATTTTGGTTTGAAAAATTCTTGCTCTCCCATCCTGAATTTCTTAATAATGTCAAGGTATGTTGGGAGGAGGTCCAAGTATCCAATGGCTCTCTTATGTACCACTTCCAACAACACCTTAATATCCTTAAGAAAAGCATCAAAATCTAGAACAAGACAGTCTTTGGGAATATTTTTCAGTCTCACTAGCTCTTAGAATCCCAAATGGAAGCAATACAACAATGAATTATCTCCCATAGCTGATCACCAGAGATTTCCCAGTAGGAAAGGACTCAGGCTGATCAAATTGAGGAAAGGAAAAAGCAAGAGGAAATCCTTTGGTGACAAAAATCATGGGTCCAATGGCTTAAGGAAGGGGAGCACAACTCAAGGTTCTTCCAGTGTCCCATGATCCATCGATGTGGCTCTAATCACGTCACTCATATCATCTCTGGCCAAGGTAACAAACTCACTTCTCACTCTAATATTGAACAAGAGCTAACCTCTTTATTTCAGGATATGCTCATTGAACCTTAGCCAGATCACTTAGATTCTATCCATTCCATCTTTCAAAATATCCCCAACCTGATCTCAGAGGAGAAAAATGATAACCTTACGTGACCCATTTCCCTAGATGAAGTCGAGGTGGCTAATTTCATTTTGGCCACAGTCAAATCTCCAGGCCTTGATGGCTTCACTTCAGACTTCTTCCATCATTGTTGGTCGATGATCAAAATGGATTTCTAGGATCTTGTGCAGAAATCCAAAAGGATATCTAGAGTCCTTCGAGCCATGGATACCACCTGTTAGCAACATTTCTTGTAAAGAGGGGGGGGGGTAAAATGCGAAGAAATGGGTTAAAAACCCACTTGTCCTAAGTTTGGGGTGAAAATGCAACTGTGTTTAAAAGGAAATCAATTCTGAACGGCAGGATTTCGCGCGCCCGGATCAACGGCACGTATTGGATTCTGGAGCACCCCCGCCTTTCTACCTTTAAGCAGAGGGCGGGGGGGGGAGGGTCCAGAATCGAGGGCACACTTCTTCAACGGCTATGATCGAAGGGCCCAGATCAATGGCGCGCAGGGCGATTCCGGAGCCCCCCCACCTTTCTACCTTTAAGCGGAAGGGGGGGGTCTGGAATCGAGGACGCATCTCTTTGACGGCTACGATTAGAGCACCCGGATCAACGGCACATAGGTGATCTAGACATCCTCTGTCTTTCTGCGTTTAATCAACATGGGGCCCCCTTCATTGTCGTGTTATCTTGCCATCTTTTCTCTACCTGACCGTGCAATGAGGCTCGCTCCCTTCAGCCCCTTCCTCATCCTCCGACATCTGTCCATCTCCCTTCTTCTAGTCCATGTGGTCCCTTTCCCATATCATCATCCACTCACCACTTTCCATGTGTCCTGCTCCCTTCCACGTCAGCCTCCCGCTAAAAAGCATGCCCTTCATATTTCACCCTCATAGTTTTGGTGCCACCACTCCCGTTATGCGCCTCATCCTTCGCGCTGACCTCCATGCCTATTCATCAGGCCATTCAAGCTAATCTAGGTGGCAGCGTGAAGGGTCTTCCACGTCCCAAAGGTGCCGAGTTGGACGGGCCATCCTCAATCCCCATGAAGCATTTATTGGGGTAGTTGGTGGTGGTTAGATATCACCTCCGCCATAATGGGAAAGTCCGACAACGAATTAAAGGCACGTCGATTCGCCCATGGAACTGGAAGGAGTTCAATTGCGTCTACCATAGGTGCATGATCATCCAGAGACTGTAGTTGCAGATTGTTAGAAGCCATGCAGACGCAATGTGTTTAATGCAGCATCTCGATTTTGTTGCTGTTGTTGTTTTCAGTATATGTAGGTGTTTTCTCCATATTTTTATCTATCGATGGTTGAGCAGAGCTCCCGGTTGTAAAGCTTTAACGAAGCCCTGTCATTCTGGTTATGCATGGACTTTTGAGACTTCTTGCCTTATGAATGTCATATTCTTTCACATCTCTGTTTACACTGTGTTAGAACAACTTGGAATTGGAGGATCCAGTCAAGTGGTAGCTGTTATAGGATGATGTTGGATAGGATCACTGTAGCAGTTACATTGTTCTAATCGGTCCTTATGTTTTTCTCAGTGCTGAGTGACTTGGAATTGGAGGATCCAGTCAAGTCCCCTTTTCAGTTTCTTGAGACCCTAAACCAAGAGGATCTTGCATTCAAAGTCTTTCTTCTGCAAACCGTTGAAAGCCTGTTGCCCAAAGTCGTTTGTTCACCTTTGTTACCAAGTCTTCCACCTATTCACTTCCTAATCAACCCACTGGCTGAAGTTAGATCAAGACCTCCTTTGTTCCTTACCTACCAAGCCTGGTCCCTGAGTTAGAGTGATATCTCCCTGAGTCTCTACCCATCTGATCATACCTTAAAAACTATCGTGAGATAAAACTGATGGGCGTTGGGCTCTACTCCTGCAAGCAATCTAGGGATTGAAAATATACAACAGACAAAGTTGAATATTTTCCCCGGGATTTAACGATAACGATTAACTGATTCTGAAGGTGCATTAGATATCAGAATTGTCAAGATTGCTACTGTGCACCTGGCGACTCCATTGTGACGACTCCACTGTGGCAAACCTGTTGGGTTAGTTGTGGCTTCCAGCGGTAGACACACGCAGTCCCATCCACAACTTCCTCTAGCCACGCCTGAAGAAAATCCGGAGGTGGTTATCAGAAAAGGGAAGCCCTTTCAAGGAGAAAGCTTCGCCACTAAACCAGGTAATCTGCCATCTCCTTCTGTAAGAACTCCATTTTCTCCTCCTCTGTTTCTTGATAGACCTTATTCAGAGGTTTCCTGTTTCCTAAACTTTGGGAGTGTTCCTGCTAATTTTTCCCCTCCTAGTCTGGGATTGGAGGGAGAAATCCTTGTCACTCCCCTCTCCTCTGAAGCTGTTCCTCGGCGAAGACCCGGGACTACAGAAGATTTCCCCACTCCTGCACAAAGAGGAACAGATGCTGACTTGAGGTCATTAGCCTTCTCCTTAAATCCTCTCTTGTTTCCCACCCCACTCTGAGACTCATTCCCAGTAGTTCCTTCGCGAACTCCTTCTCCTCCAAGTTCTCCTCCACCTAATATTCCTATGGCTTGTGTTAATCCCCCTCTGAATAGAATGGATGCCATAGTCACTGCTAGATATGCTCCCTTAATCCTACCCCATCCTATGAATCCTCTTCCTGCTGGAGATTACTTGAAATACATGCCCAAGTTCACTGGAGAAGGGGACATAACTGCAGAAGAGCACTTGTCTACTTTCTACAGTTATGCAGACAACCTAAACATTGAAAATGAAGATGTCTGGATGAGAGTCTTCGTCCAGAGCCTGGACGACAAGGTGAGGAAATGGTTTAGAGGATTGGCCCCTGGATCTATTGCTGGGATCGAAGCCCTGGATAGTGCTTTCCTGAGGCAGTGGGGAGATAGGAAGGACTTCATGTATTACATGACAGAGTTCAGGTCTTTGAAGAATATGGATGGAGAGTCTGTCTCCGACTTCTCCAAAAGATTCAATAATATGTATAGCAAAATCCCTGCTGAAATAAAGCCTTCAGAAGCCTCAGCCAAGATTTCCTATGCCAATGCGTTTGGCCCTGATTTCTGCCTTTTGTTAAGAGAAAGAAGAGCTACCTCCCTATCTCAAATGTAATATGTGACCATAGAAGTAGAATCCAACATACTAGTAGCTGACAGACTAAGGAACAAGGCCGATGCAGACAAAAGAAAGGAAAAATCTGAAGCCTCAACTTCTGGCCCATCGGTGCCCCACCCTCAAGTGGATGAATTGACCAAGATGATGAAGTTTCTATCTGAAGAGATGGAGAGACTGAAGGTGGAAAGGAAGCTAATGTACAAGGGCCCTCAGGGCGCTGAAATCAAAGGGGGTTTCAAGAGGCCAAACAATATCACTCCCCCAACTATGCACAGAGAGAGGGGAAGAGACAGAGAAGACTAGAGAATTTAGGCCCCTTTTCAGAACAACTTTGTGGTCGAAGATGAAGAAGGGGAAACAGGCGAACTTGAGCCTGAAATCCATTGCTTTGGAGATGCTCCTCCTTTTCCTCACCTCACTCAAGAAACTTACGAGGAGTCTCTCATGGATAGTCAGCTAAATGAATTGAGCAAGGGAGACAAGTTTAGCGGCGGTCGAAGTAGGTATAACCTGAGGTCCGATAAAAAGACAACAACACTTGATATTCCCAACCAGTCCACTAGAACAGAGAAGCTTGCTAATGGAGTAGCAGACAGTCACAGAAGTAAGAAGGCTCAACCCCTCTCTCCCATTGTCCACAATCATGTTCCTCAAATAAGAGAAATTCCAAAGCTTACATCTTCTTTTAATTTCGAGCACGAGATTCAAAAGATCAGAATCCCTGTGCCCCTCACCGAGCTTATTAAACATGAAGAATTTAAAAAACGCTTCTCTAAGATTTTACAATTTGAAGCCTTATGCCTTCCCATGGACTCCATAAACCTCCAAGATGAAAAGCCTGCAGTTATTCTAGGTCCTATGGTAGAAGACAGGGATGATTCATCCCCTCCTTTCTACACGTCCCTGAACATACACGATAAAGTACTGCACAACTGCTTGATGGACTCAGGGGCTTCTCACAACCTCATGCCCAAGACTGTCATGGAAGAGTTAGGGCTAGAAGTCACTCGAGCCTATCATGACCTCTATTCTTTTGACTCTAGGAGAGTTCAGTGTCTTGGAGTCATTAAAGACCTGGTTGTGACCTTGTTTCAACTACCCATGAAAAGTGTGGTCATGGATGTCATAGTAGCTGATGTCCCCCCCAAGTTCGGTATGCTATTGTCAAGATCTTGGATAATAAGACTGGGGGGAACCTTGCAAATGGACCTTACATATGCTACTATCCTAGTGTTTGGAGGAGAGCATAGAAGACTATACAGGGAAGCCCAACTGGCCTACATAATCAGTGATGAAGCCAACCCTACCAATCATCCCATCTTTGCCTTAGACACTGACTTAGGCTCCAGTTTACTACATCTCGCCCATGCCCCCGAGCCTCCTCTCAAACTCAGAAAGAATCCCACCATTCCCCCTAAATTTCCTCCCTCCATCACCCCCATCTGGAAAATGTTCTTTGATGGAGCCTCTTCCCGGGAAGGCGCTGGAGCCAGGGTGGTTTTTGTGTCACTAGCTCAGGAAACCACATCTCTGTCATACAAATTAGAATTCAAAGCTACCAACAATGTGGCAGAGTATGAAGCTCTTATCCTAGGATTAAGAGCCACAAGGGAAATGGGAATTCAAGAAGTAGCAGTGTTCGGAGATGCCGAGCTAGTGGTCCAGCAGATCAGAGGCGCTTATCAGGCCAAGCATCCTCCACTCAGGAGTTACAGAAATGAGGTGTGGGACCTAATTGACAGTTTCTTCTCAACGTTTAACATTTCTTTCATCCCAAGAGAGGAGAACACAGTGGCAGATTCCTTGGCTACATCAACAAGCAATTTCAAAGTACCCTTGCCGCCCAAGTTTAGGTATGATGTAGAAGTAAAATACAGGCCCTCCATACATGACAACGTCAAACATTGGAAGGTGTTCAAGGATGATCTCGAGATCAAGAAGTTCTTGGAGACTATCGAAGAATTTTCAGAGATGCATATCGACCAAGATTCCATTTCTGAGGAAGGGTTTGATGGGGGTAAGTTACTGAGTAAAATAGCAAAGCATGACATTATTCAGCTGCCTAGCAATCACCTTCCGAGGGGACTAGTCCCATTAGAGAGATTATTCGATGGGAATGATGTGGCAGTAAAGGGTAGGCTTTCAGATGAAGATGCCAACACAGCTGAGTGCAACATTGGCACACCAGAGGAGCCTAAGTTTGTCAAGTTGTCAAAAATTTTGACCAATAAGCAGAGGGGTGAATACACTAAGTTGCTGAGAGAGTTTGTTGATGTGTTTGCATGGACCTACGAAGACCTCAAGACATATGACACATCAGTCATTGAACACAAGATCCCGCTGAAGGAAGAGGCTAAGCCATTTAGGCAGAAGCTAAGACAGATAAACCCCTTGTTGCTGCCTGTCATGGAGAAAGAAGTGAAGAAGCTGTTACAGGCCCACATCATCGTCCCCTTAAGATATTCCGAATGGGTGGCCAATTTGGTCCCGGTAAGAAAGAAAAGTGGAGAAATTAGGCTTTGTGTCGACTTCAGGAACCTGAGCAGGAGCTCAAAGAAAGATAATTACCCCCTGCCCAACATGCAACACATACTGCAGAAGGTCATTGGTGCATCCAGAATATCTATGATTGATGGCTTCTCTAGTTACAATCAGATATCAGTCATGCCTAAGGACAGGGAAAAAATGACCTTCACCACTCCTTGGCGCACATTCATGTATGCCAAAATTCCTTCCAGATTGATGAATGCAGGAGCAACATTTCAGCGAGCCATGGACATAGCATTCATCGGAGAGAAGGACCAGTTTGTGGTAATTTATCTGGATGACATCACGGTCTTCTCCAGGATAGACAAGGAGCATTGCTGCCACTTGAAGAAAGTTTTCCTGAAGTGTCGACGGTTTGGCCTATCTTTGAACCCCAAAAAATATTTGTTCACTATGAAGGAGGGAAAGCTATTAGGCCATATAGTATCAGCAGAGGGAGTGAGGATTGACCCTAGCAGGGTAGAAGCAATTCAGACCCTGTCACTTCCCAGATCTAAGAAGGAGGTTCAAGCCTTTTTGGGAAAGATTAATTTTCTGAGGAGATTCATCTCGAATTTTGCTGAGTTGGTGAGACACATCACAACCATGCTCAGGAAGGGAAAGGAAGTGAAATGGACCGCTGAACCAAGGGAATCTTTTGTCCAAATTAAAAGGGCATTGACAGAGGCACCTGTGCTAATCAGTCCTGATTATTCCAAAGATTTTTTGATTTTTTCGTTTGCTTCTTGTGATACAGTAGTGGCAGTCTTGTTGCAGAAAAATGATCAAGGGTGAGAGAAACCTATTGCCTTCTACAGCAAGGCATTGAGAGATGCAGAACTCCGGTACGAAATCATGGAGAAGCAAGCCTATGCCTTGGTGAAAGCTCTCAAAGCTTTCAGAGTCTATGTCTTGCACTCGAGGATCACTACATATGTTCCTTCGGCCTCTGTGAAGGACATTCTCGTACAACCTGACACAGATGGAAGAAGAGGTAAATGGATTGCCAAGATCTTATAGTTTGATCTAAAGATTAAGCCCACCAAGTTGATAAAGGGGCAGGGTTTAGCCAAGTTGCTGGCCGAATCCAATTGCAAAGCCTTTGGAATTAACCTCATCAATGAGTAAGCTGAGTCATCCAACAAGCATTTCCAGGATGCCTTATCACTAGCAGCATGCTTCTGGTACAAGGATATCTTGTATTTTCTGCAAGAATTAAAGCCTCCTGATGGATTGGGAAAAATTAAGGCTAGAGCTCTAACTCTCAAAGCGATCAGATATTGCCTCATTGACCAAGCATTGTACTGGAAAGACCCTCTAGGGGTATTTTTAAGGTGTCTGGACCCGCAAGAAGCCTAGAAGGTTATGTTCGATTTCCATAGCGGTCTTTGCGGAGGTCATCATTTCTAGAATACCACAGCCCACAAGATCCTCCGGGCTGGGTACAACTGGCCCACTTTATTCCCTGATGTCTGCAAAGAAATCAGAGCTTGCATCAAATGCCAGAAATTTTCAGGAAAGCAGCAACTCAAATCTCTTCCATTAAAGCCTATAGTGGTTTCAACACCCTTTCAGCAGTGGGGATTGGACTTCATTGGAGAAATTCATCCTCCCTCAAGTGGCCAGCACAGATGGATCCTCACTGCAACAGACTATTTCACCAAGTGCATAGAAGGTGTGCCCACCAGGAGCACTTCTCACAAAGTAATTATCAGCTTTCTGGAAGACATCATGGCCATATTTGGTTGCCCTAGTAGAATTATCACTGATAATGCTGCCCCCTTCAGGTCTGAGCCTCTGATCAAGTTTTGTGAATGGTTTGAGATTTCACTGATTCACTCTACTCCCTATTATCCTCAAGGAAATGGACTGGCAGAATCTTCAAATAAAAGCCTGATCAAGCTCATTAAGAAATTGCTGGAAGACAATAAAAGGGCCTGAGATTTGAAACTCAAATTCACTCTATGGGCTGATTGGGTGAAAACCAAGAAATCCCTGGGCATTTCACCTTTCCAACTTGTTTATGGGACAGAGGTTGTTTTCCCTACTCAGCTTGCCTTATCTGTGGCGAATTTCCTCCAGGACCTTGAAGGAGAGCCTGACCATATGGTCAGAAGGATTCATCAGATGGTGGAAGTACAGCAGATCAGGAAACAGGTCATGAACAGGGCCTACTATCATCAGCAGAAGATCAAGCAGGCTTTTGACAGGAAGAGAAAAAAGAAAGAATTCGAGCTGGGTGATCTGGTGCTCAAATGGGATGCACCCAGGTAGGAAAAGGGAAAGCACAGTAAGTTTGATGCCCTCTAGTTCGGGCCTTTCAATATCTCTGAAGTATTTTCAAATAACACTTACAGGTTGCAGGATTTGGAAGGCAAAGAAGTTTTTAATGGCCCAGTAAATTGGCATTTCTTGAAAAAATGTTTTTTGTGAGCCGCAGTCGGCTCTTTTGTTTTTGTAAATATTGTTTTATTTTCATCTTAATAAATGACTCCATATCCCAACAGCAAGGCACTGAATCTGCAAAAGAGTCCTTAGA
>ML798010.1:182984-197215 GCA_009831015.1 Picea engelmannii | reverse complement strand
GTCCGGAATCAAGGGCGCACTTCTTCAATGGCTACGATCGAAGCACTTGGATCAACGACACGCAGGGCGATTCCGGAGCCCCCCCACGTTTCTAAATTTAAGCGGAAGGGGGAGTCCGAAATCGAGGATGCATCTCTCTGACGGCTACGATTAGAGAACCCGGATGGCACACGGGCGATCCAGACATCCTCTGTGTTTTTGCGTTTAATCAGCGTGGGGCCCCCTTCATTGTCGTGTTATCTTGCCATCTTTTCTCTACCTGACTGTGCGATGAGGCTCTCTCCCTTCGGCCCCTTCCTCATCCTCTGACATCTGTCCATCTCCCTTCTTCTGGTCCATGTGGTCCCTTTCCCATCTCATCATCCACTCACCACCTGCCATGTGTCCCACTCCCTTCCATGTCAGCCTCCCGCTAAAAAGCGTGCCCTTCATATTTCACCCTCATAGTTTTGGTGCCACCACTCCTGTTATGCGCCTCATCCTTTGCGCTGACCTTCACGCCTATTCATTACGTCATTCAAGCTAATCCAGGTGGCAGCGCAAAGGGTCTTCCACGTCCCAAAGGTGCCGAGTTGGCCGGGCCATCCTCAATCCCCATGAAGCAATTATTGGGGTAGTTGGTGGTGGTTAGACATCACCTCTGCCATAATGGGAAATTCCGGCGATGAATTAAAGGCACGTCGATTCACCCAAGGAATTGGCAGGAGTTCGATTGCGTCTGCCATAGGTGCACGATCATCCAGAGACTGTAGCTGCAGATTGTCAGAAGCCATGCAGACGCAATGAGTTTAATACAGCATCTCAATTTTGTTGTTGTTGTTGTTGTTGTTTTGAGTATATGTAGGCGTTTTTGCCATTTTTGTATCTATCGATGGTTGAGCACAGCTCCCGGTTGTAAAGCTTTAATGAAGCACTGTCATTCTAGTTATGCATGGACTTTTGAGACTTCTTGCCTTATGAATGTCAGCTTGTTTCACATCTCTGTTTACACTGTGTTAGAACAGCTTGGAATTGGAGGATCCAGTCAAGTGGTAGTTGTTATAGGATGATGTTGGATAGGATCACTGTAGCAGTTACATTGTTCTAATCAGTCCTTGTGTTTTTCTCAGCGTTAAGTGACTTGGAATTGGAGGATCCAGTCAAGTCCCCTTTTCAGTTTCTTGAGACCCTGAACCAAGAGGATCTTGCATTCAGAGTCTTTCTTCTGCAAACCGCTGAAAGCCTGTTGCCCAAATTCATTTGTTCACCTTTCTTACCAAGTCTTCCACCTATTCACTTCCTAATCAACCCACTGGCTGAAGTTAGATCAAGACCTCCTTTGTTCCTTACCTACCAAGCCCGGTCCCTCAGTTAGAGTGATATCTCCCTGAGTCTCTACCCATATGATCATACCTTAAAAACTATCGTGATATTAAACTGATGGGCGTTGGGCTCTGCTCCTGCAAGCAATCCAGGGGTGACTTCCAACGCTAACACCACCTTTCTCACCCTTGTTCCTAAAGAGGAAAAGGTGGTGGATCCCAAAAAATTCTACCCCATTTCCCTCTGCAATGTTACCCACAATATCATCTCTAAAGTCATTTCTATGTGCCTTAAACCCCTTCTTCCCACTAAGTGGTGGTGTAAGGGAAACCATGAACCAATCATGCTTTCTTGTCACACTCACTTGTTATTGCTTGACTAATAGGAATTTGAAGCTGGAATCCTACCTATCAATCACTAATGTTATTCCCCCCTGTCAGGGACAAGGTGAGAAGATGCAAATCATTTCTCTGCAAGATGTGTCAATAATCAAGAGTGATTTCATCGGTATGACTGACATATATTCTTGACTATTGATGACCATCACCAAGAATTCATCCACCCATGGTGATTCTTTACTCTTACAGTTGTTTTGCATTTGAAACACCTATTTGAAAGATGATTGTGATTTGTGTAATGCTCACGAGCATGAAGATTGAAACACTGACATTTTATGTGGCCAACTCACTGACAATGTTGGCATATCAAAATATTGTCTTGAACTAGAGTAGGTGAATCTGAACTTTCTTGAAGCAATCAAACACTCTGAAACTAGATTGTTTTGGTGTAATCTGGATTATGAAAGGTGACATCATTTTTATATCCAATACTTGTTCTATGCTTGTTGTGCCTAATTTCTTCCCAAGGTTTGATGATCCTCTTGGAAAGAGGAAGCTTATCTGCATCCGTACTTGAATTTGGATTTGTCTCATTGAGTGGCTCCTACAATGGTTGTTGTTCTAAATAGGTATCATCATCTTCATCATATTTGAAAAGAGGGTTCTAAACAAGGACTAGTTCAAAATGTTGTCGAATATTCTTTCTCCCAAGTGCATTGTGAAGAAGTCGTGTCTGAGTTTGCAATAGTGTTGCTTTGGCTTATGAAACTTGGAAGTAGGTCACAACAGACTGCAGAGTGGTGTTTTCAATGGTGACTATATTTTCCATAGAAGAGAGGATTAGAGTGTTCAGTAACTCTAGAAGTTCCTCAACTTGAGTCATTTAGACCTCATAGGGTTTCTTGCAACTCCACCCATACTTTACAATTATACTTTTGTTACACCTCAAAATTACTCACTTCGATAGTGTCACAAGTGTCGTCATTACAAGTGTTGTAAGTGTCGTATCTTGTCTGCAAGTGTCTCATCTTGACTACAAGTGTTGCAAGTGTCACAAACATCATATTGCCATCTTGCCCATGTCATGCCTCTAACGACATCACAAAGACACTTAAGATACCTCAAAGGCTAGTTTGGAAGAAGAGACATCAGCTGACAAGGAGTACAAGCCTTTTTCCACTAAAAGAACCACTAAAAAATGGATTTTGGAGAGGAGCGCTCCCCTATACACTGTCAGGAAGCGTTGGCGCTCCCTGTACCCTTTTGGGGGAGCGTTATAACTCTTTGGTGCCCATTTTGGGGGAGCACTACCTTTTTGGGGAGAAATTTGGTTTATTGAGAAGAATGAGGGAAAGATCCCCTCAATATCTAAAGGTGGTTGGATTCGAATATGATCTCAAGGCATGATCTTAGGGAAGATCCTCAACTGAAGGAGAGAAATCCTCAACTTTTCCCAAAGATATCTCAAGTGGTTGGGCCTCTCAAATCTTATATAAGGAGGCTTTCTCATCGTGAAAGGTACATGATACATGATAGAGATACAGATTTGAGATACCAAACTGATGATCTCATAAGTGGTATTGAGATGGAGGAAAGATTGGACGTATGAAATCTATGATCTCATAGGCAATGTACAATAGATGGAGAGAATGGAGATTGAGAATTGTATCGAACTTATGATCCCATGAGTGAGACACCATCAAAGCAATCAATGTAGATTATCTGAGCAAGGGTCTGGAGAAGGAGAGCTTGGTGAAGCTGTTGCACTACATCCATGGCTATAAGTAACACTTTGTTCTCATCAATATAAATTCATGCTTGGCCTGTTTCCTTTGAAGTTTGTTGTGAATATGAACTTGTCTTCTTCATAAGATAGATCTGTATTTGAGATAATCTCAATAGCGTAGTAAGTTCGTTGTATCTTTTTTTTTTCTACAGGACCTATTGAGGAGCTCAAGATCGAAGCTCAACCTGGACTTTGCAAGGACAAACGTCGTTCATAAGGTACATATCTTTCTCTTTCTCTTTCATTCATTAGCTTGATTAGATCTAACAGGAATTCAATGTCCATGTTAAGCACTTTTTGTCTTGGCCTTAGGAGTCTAGAGACCAAGAGGAAATCCACTTGTCCACATGAGAATTATCCTAGAACAAAAATTGGTGACCAAACTGGGGAAATGCTCTGATTTTTGTTTCCTTTCCTAGATCTTGTTTTGGCCCTTTTCCCACTGATTTGATATTCTCTATATTGTCTTTTTTATTCTTAGATTGGTTTGATTGCCTCTTTATGTCATCATGATCACCCTTATTCACTGAATTTTCTTGAATTTTTGAGTTTCTGGGAACTTTTCTAAGCTTTTGTAGCAGAGCGCTCCCCTGCCCTTGTTAGCAAAGTGCCAATGATCCATGTTGGTCTTACACAGAGCATTATAATGCTATTTTTCCCCTTACACCAGAGTGCTACCCCTTTTCTATGCAAAATCTCCTAGGTTTTCATCTTCTGAAGCTATTTATTTGTTTTGGCATTGATTCAGGGATCTCATACTCTCAGTCCATCTTGGTATTGGCCTTTGGAGAGGAGCGCTCCCCACTCAAAAATGGATTTTGGAGAGGAGCGCTCCCCTATACACTGTCAGGAAGCACCGACGCTCCTAGTACCCTTTTGGGGGAGCGTTATAACGCTCTGGTGCCCCTTTTGGGGGAGCGCTATCTTTTTTGGGAGAAATTTGGTTTGTTGAGAAGAATGAGGGTAAGATCCCCTCAATATATGAAGGTGGTTGGATTCGAATATGATCTCAAGGCATGATATTAGGGAAGATACTCAACTGAAGGAGAGAAATCCTCAACTTATCCCAAATATCTCTCAAGTGGTTGGGCCTCTCAAAGCTTATATAAGGAGGCTTTCTCATGGTGAAAGGTACATGATACATGATAGAGATACATATTTGATATACCAAACTTATGATCTCATAAGTATTATTGACATGGAATGGAGATTGAGAATTGCATCAAACTTATGATTGCATGAGTGAGATGCCATCAAAGAAATCAGTGGATATTGATTGAGCAAAGGGGTTGGAAAAGGAGAACTGGAAGAAGTTGTTGCACCTTCATTCAAAGGATTGTAAGTACTTTTATTTGTTCTCATTGATACAATCAATGCTTGGCTTGTTTATTTCAAACTTGTACTTGTTCCATATAAGTTTGTCTATAGTAGATAGATCTATGTTTGAGCTAATCTTATTAGAGTAGGAAGTCTTTTGTACATTTGTTTGTTTTGCAGGACCTATCAAGGAGCTCAAGATCGAAGCTCATCCTAGACTTTGCAATGACAAATGTTGTTCATAAGGTACATATCTTTCTCTTTTTCTTTCATTCATTAGCTTGATTAGATCTAAAAGGAAGTCAGTGTCCATGTTAAGCACTTTCTGTCTTGGTCCTAGGAGTCTAGGGACCTCGAGAGAATCCACTTGTCCATAGGGGGATTTCTCTTCAATAGAAATTGGCGACTCCACTGGAGACTCCATACCCTTGATGAGTGGAAACCTTTCAAGTTGATTTCGGGCTAGATACCCTGCCCGTATGCATGGATCAGGCTGTCGACTGTTTCCCCAGGCATCACTGTTGTAGTTGGTAGCCTTAGTGGCCTATCTCTTTAGGGTATTTACATAAGGTGACTGTGGAGGGGAAAGTCTTCACGGTACCTAGAATCAACGTTGGCCAGACTCACTCAGGCTCCTTGGAGGGTATACCCATGACTATGTGTGGGAGCTTGCACCAGGGTGTAAGTCCGTTAAGTAGGTCATCAATGTAACTTTTCCACCCGCTCTATATCAACCCTTTATTACTTTGTTCCCACGACGTTGGATTTCATCACCAACTAGTGTGCTCATTATGAGAAGGTTTTGTTTGCTTGCTTGCTTACTAGATTTTTAGCATGTGTTGTTTGTTCTCCCTAGCAGAATCTAGGTTGGATATTTATTTTTATGGCGTCAGTTTCTTGAATGACCAATGAAGGAACCCCTTTGCTAGGGGAACCCTTTGTTTTTCCTTCTTATGGAAATGTTGGTCCTCCTTACATCGCTACTTTGAGCCTTCCAGATCTCACAATTGGGTTATAATTATGGTTGTTTTCCACTCCAGTGATCTCGAATGCAAGTGCTTCATATGTAAGAACATCGCCCACACATCAACCTCATGTTGACCTTTCTCCTTCTCCATCCATCAGGTCTCCTTCCATTTCTTCTTCTTCGCCTAGTGAAACCTCTGGAGCAAGTAACCAGGTTAATAAGAAGAAGAAGAAACAGAAAGAAAAGAAGAAGAACCAGAAGGGGACCTAGCCTCCAACTACATCAAATGTTGGATCTGAGCAACCAGCTACTATTAATATTACTGGGAGTGTTGGTGAGGTCAATAAGGTTAAAATGAAGAATCTGAAACCCAAATTCCCTTGCGATCTTTGTAAGGGTGACCATTTTCTGAGAGATTGCCCTGGTATTCCCAAGGTTTTAGAATTTTGGTCCTCCACTTCATCGGCCCCTGTTGGTCATGCCAGTGATACCTCATCAACTAATGATGTCAAGGTTGGTAAGAAGAAGGAAACTGTCAAGTTTCCTTGCATGGTATGTGAAGGTGATCAATACTATCACCTTTGTCCTCGTATAGATGAGGCTTCTTCTCTTTTGGAAAAACTTCAACTTCTAAAAGGTTATCGTAAGATCTCCCCCAACCCATCATTAGTTGAGGGACTGGTCAATCCGATTCCATCTGTGGTCAGTCTAGTTGATCAGGTGGTCAATCTAGTTTCCTCCTCGATTGAACCACAAACCCAAGTAGTTGATCCAGTTCCGTCATCGATCAGCCCAACTCTTCATCAAAAGAGTGAAACCCAATTGGTCGATCCAGTTCTGCCATCGGTCAACCCTACTCCTCCCTTGAGGAGTCTCAAAGTAGTTGCTCTGGTTTCGTCTTTGATCAGCCCCACTCTTCATCAAAAGAGTGAAACCAAAGTGGTCGATCCGATCCCACCATCGGTTGATCCCACTCCTCCATTGAGGAGTGGCAAAGTAGTTGCTCCGGTTACTTCATTGGTCAATCCCACTCTTCCTTTCAAGAGTGGCAACGTGGTCGATCCAATCCCATCATCAACCGATCCTACTCTCCCTATAAAGAGTAAGCCTAATACTACCCATGTTTTTCTCATTGATATAAAGTCTATCGTGCTAGGGGGCATTCCTCCTCCTCCCGTGGAACCTACTTCAAGTAATGAGGCCATCCTTTTTTTATTGGGGTGCGCTAACTGGACTTCATCTTCCCTCTCACATTCCTTTCCAGATTACAGTACAGGTTTGTGGTTGGGACATTCCTCAAACGCTAATAGATGAAGGTGCATCCATTAGTATTTTGTCCTCTGTTGCTTGGCATGCTTTGGGTTGTCCTCTGCTTGTGCTGGTTACACAGAATCTGTTAGATTTTAACAGAAGAACTAGCCAACCTTTAGGGACTCTTCCTCAGTTTCCTATAACTTTGGGAGGGAAAACTATCTTTATTGATGTCACGGTAGTCCGTGACCCCTTGGATTTCTCTTTACTCCTTGGGCGAGATTATGTTTATGCCATGAAAGCTATTGTGTCCACTCTTTTCTGTGTGATATCTTTCCCTCACAATGGAAAAATTATGACTATTGATCAACTTTCATTCATCGGTCCTAACTGGATTACCTCCCTAAATGGTTCTTATATGCAGATAGTATCGCCCCCACCACATGTCAATTATGTGGCGTTGTCTCCCATGACTTCAAATTTCGATGATTTGGATCCAGTAGTTGACATGGTGATCTCTTCGGTAGGGCTATTGGAGCCTAATCTCCTTACCCCTATCGCGACCCTCGACATGTATTCCTTCCAGAATGATTTTCTTCCATCTAGTGAAGATCTCTTGGAAGCCATGACCGATTTTTGTCCCTTGACATGGTGTCCTTCCAGAGAATTATCCTCTTGGAAGCCATGATCAAGAAGATATCAAGAGCATAGTTCCCATTTATGTGTCAAGCTAGTTAAAAAATGAAACAGTGGTCTAGAGGTTGCACCTCAAGGTCACGAGCACAATTTCTCTTCTCTGTAGCAAGCTCGTTAAAAAATGAAACAGAGGCTTTGAGCATAGTTTTTCTCGTTGTAGCAAGCTCGTTAAAAAATGAAACAACAATATGGGGATTGAACCTAGAGCCTTGATCATAGTTCTTTTCCTCTGTCAAGCTTGTTAAAAAATGAAACAGTCACCTCTCCCGTCAGGTTGAGTCTTTCATTGGAACTCATAGATGTCGAGTCAAGTCTTTTGTTAGGTCTCATATTTGAACCTTCATTTCATCCACCTGTATCCTTTTTCTCCATCTAGTACATAATTGGTGACAGCCTCAAAGTCCGTGAATGAATTGAAGCTTGGGGGGCATATCTCTAGCCTTTGATGGTCATTCTGGAGTTAAGCCACTAGCTTTCAAGCTGGGGACATACCGAGCTTAGTCTTTGTTCTTTCTCATGCTCGTAAATACATGAGAATGCATCCAGGTAAAATTTTATCTCTTTTTCGGACCTGTATGGATACACGAAAAAGAAACCCCCTGGAGTCGTCTTTAAGATCTTTTCAGACTCTCTAAACATGAAAAGATTGCTGAGTGATCTTGCTTCCTTTCACACTTGTTAAAAGGTTTGAAAGGGCATCTTTCGAGTGATAATTTATCTCTTTTTCGGCCTCACAAGACTAACATTACAAAAAAGGACAACATTGGAGTCTTCTTTAAGTCATTTTTAGACTCTCTAAAAATGAAAAACTACCGAGTTTACCTTCTATGGACTCGTTAAAACAATCATGCATTGAAGGGCCCATACGGGACCAAACCCTTACTTCTTTCAATTCGTTAAAAAGGAAGAGGGACTTACCGAAGGTGAGTTATATCGAGCATGTGTTACCCTCTTTGAGCTTGTTAAATAAAAAAGAGGTACTCGTCTATTTGGATGGGGGAAAAATTGAAGGAAACAAGCCAAGCTGTTTTTGAGAACATTACTAGTCACTCTTAGAGTCGCCCTTGAACACTGCACTTTGTTTTTGCACACATTTTAATCCAATGAACCTCTGCATTGAGCCAATCCTTTGAGTTTATTTTACTCCTTTGGGTCACCTGATGAAAGTCACAACATCCATTACATCATCAAGTTTTGGTCCATGTCATGTTTCTGCTGTTATGCCTTAGTGTTCAAGGGAAGTATCTGCCTCGAGAGTCAGCCATCACAAATATCTTGTTTCAATACCCATGTCAGTCCATCTTCATTTGATCTACCAATTACATCTATGTGTCTGTTTCTTGTCGTTGATGGGGGAAACATCAAGGACCTCCTTCGATGAGTCTATTCTTGTCAACTTCAACACATTATCCAAGAACTAGACTTAGAAACTAGTTAGTACTTTGAGACCTACATGCCTCAATGGCAGGCCTCCTCACGTTTGACAGTGGGTTTACATCATTGACCTCTGATCAGATGATTCCATGGATGTTTGAATTCAGCTCATCCATTCACATTCACTAGAATGTACTAGAGTACCTTGGGAATCATTGACATCAACGACTATCTCCCTTGCGCTTGTTAACGGTTTACATCATTGACCGGTAATTAAGTGGTTTCTGACATGTTCGACATCAGGACATCTATTCACATGGTTAGATTCGTACTACATCGGGATCGGTAAGAAGACCATGGGTTGAGTTTATCACTTTGATATGTACTTTACTCAAGTTGCGACGGAGTTTCTCTTGAACATTGACACATATACTGTCACATAGATCCACTTTGTATTGGTCGTGGCTATGTCTTGTCATCTCATAGATCCATTGTGTATTCTTCGTGGCTACAATCATTTCATTTCATGGGAGTATAGATCCACATTGTATCATTGGTGGCTATACCTTTTTTATCAATATAATTATGGATCCGTAGTGTATTTTATGTCGGCCATACCTAAAAAGTCTTTATCACCCAAGCATAGCTATGCCTGCCTTGGGTTTGAAACATGTCATAATATTTGTTTGATGGTTGTCTGCAGCTTTTTCCAGCCTCTCTGTGTCCATACCCTTTCTTGAAAAAGTCTACAAAGTACTTCAGTCATCATCGTCTTCTAACTTCGCACTTTGGGGGGCAATCTATTACACCTTAAAATTAATCACTTCGATAGTGTCACAAGTGTCGTCATTAAATGTGTTGTAAGTGTCGCATCTTGCCCACAAGTGTCACATCTTGACTACAAGTGTTGCAAGTGTCACAAACATCATACTTCCATCTTTCCCATGTCATGCCTCTAACTACATCACAAAGACACTTAAGATACCTCAAAGGCCATTTTGGAAGAAGAGACATCAGCTGACAGGGAGTGCAAGCCATATGCCATGGAAAGAACCACTCAAAAATGGATTTTGGAGAGGAGCGCTCCCCTATACACTGTCAGGAAGAATTGGCGCTCCCTGTACCCTTTTTGGGGAGTGTTATAACACTCTGGTGCCCCTTTTGGGGGAGCGCTACCTTTTCTAGGAAAATTTTGGTTTGTTGAGAAGAATGAGGGAAAGATCCCCTCAATATCTGAAGGTGGTTGGATTCGAATATGATCTCAAGGCATGATCTTAAGGACGATCCTCAATTGAAGAAAAGAAATCCTCAACTTATCCCAAAGATCTCTCAAGTGGTTGGGCCTCTCAAAGCTTATATAAGGAGGTTTTCTCATGGTGAAAGGTACATGATACATGATAGAGATACAGATTTGAGATACCAAACTTATGATCTCATAAGTGGTATTGACAGGGAATGGAGATTGAGAATTGCATCAAACTTATGATCTCATGAGTGAGATTCCATCAAAGCAATCAGTGGAGATTGATTGAGAAAAGGGGTTGGACAAGGAGAAATGGAAGAAGATGCTACACATTAATTCAAAGGATTGTAAGTACTTTTATTTGTTCTCATTGATACAATCAATGCTTGGCCTGTTTCTTTCAAACTTGTACTTGCTCCATATAAGTTTGCCTACAGTAGATAGATCTATGTTTGAGCTACTCTCAGTAGAGTAGGAATTCGTTTGTACCTTTGTTTGTTTTGTAGGACCTATCAAGGAGATCAAGATCGAAACTCGGCCTGGACTTTGCAAGGACAAATGCCATTCATAAGGTACATATCTTTCTCTTTCTCTTTCATTCATTAGCTTGATTAGATATAAAAGGAAGTCAATGTCCATGTTAAGCACTTTCTATCTTGGTCTTAGGAGTCTAGGGACCTTGAGAGAATCCACTTGTTCGTAGGGGGATTGCTCTTCAACATAAATTGTCTACAGTAGATAGATCTATGTTTGAGCTAATCTCAGTAATGTAGGAATCCTTTTGTACCTTTTTTTGTTTTGCAGGACCTATCAAGGAGCTCAAGATCGAAGCTCACCCTGGACTTTGCAAGGACAAACATCGTTCATAAGGTACATATCTTTCTCTTTCTCTTTCATTCATTAGCTTGATTAGATATAAAAGGAAGTCAGTGTCCATGTTAAGCACTTTCTGTCTTGGTCTTATGAGTCTAGGGACCTCGAGAGAATCCACTTGTCCACAGGGGGATTTCTCTTCAACAGAAATTGGCGACTCCATACCCTTGATGAGTGGAAGCCTTTCAAGTTGATTTCGGGCTAGATACCCTACCCGTGCGCGTGGATCGGACTGTCGATTGTTTGCCCAGGCATCACTGTTGTAGTCGGTAGCCTTAGTGGCCTATCTCTTTAGGGTCTTTACATAAGGTGACTGTGGAGGGGCAAGTCTTCACGGTACTTGGAATCGACGTTGGCCAGACTCACTCGGGCTCCTTGGAGGGTATACCCACGATTATGTGTGGGAGCTTGCACCATGGTGTAAGTCCATTAAGAGGTCGTCAATGTAACTTTTCCACCCCCTTTATCTCATCCATTTCTTACTTTGTTCCCACAACCTTGGATTTCATCACCAACTAGTGTGCTCATCGTGACAAGGTTTTGTTTGCTTGCTTGCTTACTAGATTTTTAGCGTGTGTTGTTTGTTCTCCCTAGAAGAATCTAGGTTGGATCTTTATTTTTATGGTGTCAGTTCCCAGAATGACCAATGAAGGAACCCCTTTGCTAGGGGAACCCTTTGCTTTTCCTTCTTATGGAAATGTTGGTCCTCCTTACATCACTACTTTGAGCCTTCCAGGTCTCACAATTGGGTTACCGGTATAGTTATTTTCCACTCTGGTGATCTCGAATGCAAGTGCTTCATATGTAAGCACACCGCCCACACATCAACCTCATGTCGACCATTCTCCTTCTTCATCCATCGGGTCTCCTTCCATTTCTCCTTCTTTGCCTAGTGAAAGCTCTGGATCAAGCAACTAGGTTAATAATAAGAAGAAGAAACAGAAAGAAAAGAAGAAGAACCAGAAGGGGACCAAGCCTCCAACTACATCATGTAACACCCTGTTTCCCCCAGCTTGTAAATATAACTGGACTAGCCAAGAACTATGGAAAACTCATAAATGTGAATATGTGATGTAAATGGACCTTGAGGAAAAGGTCAATGAATGTGAATAACCTTTTGAATTTATTGCAAGACTGCTGAGAGGGGATGTGCAGAAAAAGAGACCACAATGGCGGTGGAGGGCACCTGGAAAGGTGGCGTTAACTTCCACCGAGAATTAATATTGTATTTGGACTCCACTAGCCCGGGGAACCAAAAGCGGCTCACTGGCCCCGAATTAAATGCCTTGCAGACTGGTAGGTATATGGATCCTCAAGAATTAATGAGGGATGGGGAGGTGAACCGCCCATCCGTAGAGCCATCATGATTGGCCAGTGCGACGGTAATCGCGCCACATGCAACCTCGTAAGAGGATAAGGCATGGGGTAGAAGCAATTGGGGGGTATACGCGAGGGGAGAACTCTGGCATTATGCAGAGTGAGTGATAGTAGAGAGGAAGGATTGCAACCTTCGCTCCTGGTCACTGGAAAACGAAGACGCAGTCTCACAGCATCGTGGTCTTAGCTCAGAGGTGGCTAGTGGTAAATCTGTTGGGAGTCGCTAAGCCTATGGTTGGGTGGAAACGAGCACCCCTCTTAGCAGTTGCTTGACCCCTGGTGTTATCTCTGATAAGTGTTTTGCCTCTGGCATCTTGATATATGTGTGTGTGTGTGTGTGTGTGTGTGTGTGTGTGTGTGCTTATTCTGATAATTATGCTCATAAGATGTGAAACTGTGAGTGATTTTCATTATAAGAATGACTGTATGGTGTTTTGATCAGTACTAGTGGTTGTATATTTATATGGAAAGACTACGTATGTTTTATGTCTTCATGAATTCGTTATTTGCATGCGTATTGATCAAATTCAGACTTCACGTCTGGTTCTCGGGAGGATGACATCCTTATATACCTCAGGTAATACCCTGAGTAAACCTCCCCATAGAAATACCTTCCTTGAAAATCCCATCAAGAACCGGGAAGGCGGTTGTGAAGGCGTAAGGCCTTAGTGACTCTACATGAGGAGGAACGATCTTCTTGAAAACCGAGATGACAACATAAGGATGAAGTAATGAATCAATGGATGAGATTCCGTCAGGAGATCTATGGTCACTCACAACTGTCAGATCAGAAAGGGAAGATGGAGTGTTGGGTACCTTAACCTTATAGGTATTAATTGACGAACAAGATTTCGTCGGGGAATCTGCGGTCACCCACGACCATTAGATTAGTAGGAGAAAGTAGGGCATTAAATGCCTTACCACTTGGTTTTCCTGTGTCTTGTGGGTAGTGAAGAGTTTAGGACCATAGATCCCCAAGGTTCATGAGAGTATCTGGACCATGGATCTTTTCCATGCCCAGGGAGTCGTGGAAGAATGCATGGGTAGGAACCATTATGAGCCATCAGATCTTGGCTGAAGAACCCGACAGCCGTTGGATCTATCAGGAGTTACCCGAGGGTTAAGACCCCAGTTTATTAGGGGAGAAAAACCCTGGAACGGATCTAAGCCGTCCGATTTAAGGAGGTGACATGTCGAGAGATTACCTATTTCGGGAAATCGGGAATCAGGGATTCAGGAGTCCTATTGACAATAGGTCGGGCTATCACCTTGATAAATCCTGATGGAAGAGAGGTTGTGGTCATATGGGAAGAGGTCATATCGACCAATTCTTAACCCAAGGGGCTAACCTCCGATTGAGGTTCGTTCAACACTTCGGCGTTTCGGCATTTGGGATGTCGAAGGGACATGTTTCCCTGTGCTCTCAAACCTCGAAGTCCAAACATATAAACCTCGAGATGTTGGCATGTGGTCAGGCTTTGATGAATGGTTAGGATCCTCTCGGAGGATCTTGGGTCTGGGATGACCGTCTGATGTGAGGTAGAGATGCTAGCTTTACATTGGGGCACGAACACGCATTAGGGTAAGTAGCGAGCAGATCTGGATGGCCAGAGTCCACCTGCCCAGATATATGGTTGAGGATGCATTCCGGAGCCCCCTTGCCATTCTGCTTTTAATGGGGGGGGGGTCCGGAATTGGACACGCAAC
>ML798010.1:154017-179009 GCA_009831015.1 Picea engelmannii | reverse complement strand
GGTAGCAGTAGATCCTGACAAGATCAGGTCTATCATGGAATGGCCTACCCCAAAGGATGTCTCAGACGTCAGATCCTTTATGGGTTTGGCAGGATACTATAGGAGATTTATAAAAGGATTCTCCAAGATTGGTTGTCCAATCATTTCCCTCCAGAAGAAGGGGACAAAATTCCTGTGGACACAGCAATATGAAGAAATATTTCAAACCTTGAAACATCTACTAACCCATACACCCGTGTTGAAAATCGATGACCCAGAAGCTGATTTCCTTGTGTGCACAAATGCCTGTAAGGAAGGGCTCAGAGGAGTCCTTATGCAGGAAGGAGAGGTGATCTGCTATGAATCCTAAAAATTGAATAAACATGAGGTCAACTATGTGACTCATGATCTAGAACTAGTTTCCATAGTGCATGCCTTAAGAATGTGGAGGCATTACCTCCTAGAAAGAAAATTTGTACTTATGACAGATCATTGTGGATTGCGATATTTGTTTAACCAACCAAAGCTCAATGCTAGACAAGCTAGATGGATGGCCCTCCTTAGCGAATTTGATTTTGAAATCAAACAAATCAAAGGGAAGGAAAATAGGGTGGTCGATGCCCTCAGCAGAAGGATGAAAATGATTCACCTGGCAGCGGTGAGTACCTGCGAGACAGATGTCAAGAACAGAGTTAGAATTGCACAAGAAACAGATTCCTTCACTCAGACTGTGACCTTATACCTACAACAAGAACCCCCTGAAGTAAAGTATGAAGGCTACCAGATGACTGAAGGAGGTCTCAGAGATAGAATGTACATTCCAAATCGTGATGACTTGAAGAGGTTCATCATGGATGAACTACATAAAGACCCTACACTGGTCACCCAGGATACCAGAAAATGATCACTGCCACCTGGAAACAATTTTATTGGCCTGGAATGAAGAAGGACATAGCCAAATATTTGGTCGAATGCATAGAGTACCAATAGGTTAAAGAATAACATTGACACCCAACAGGACTATTACACCCTTTACCCATCCCAGAATGGAAATGGGAAACCATCTCCATGGATTTTATCACTGGATTACCAACTTCAACCAAATAGAACGATGTCATTATGGTGGTGGTGGATAAACTAAGCAACTCGGCTCATTTCATCCCCATCAAATCGACCTGCAAGGCGATATATATCACCCAGGTATTCATGAAGGAGGTATTCAGACTACACAGTATGCCGAAAGAAATAGTGTCTGACAGAGACACAAAATTTACTTCCAATTTCTGGAAATCACTGATCGCTGGTTTGGAGACCAAATTGTTGTTTAGCACCGCCTATCACCCTTAAACCGACAGACAGAAAGAAAGAGTGAATCAAATATTAGAGGATATGTTAAGGATGCATGTAATGCATCAACCCAGGAAATGGGAAGACTACCTTCGATTGGTAGAATTCGCCTACAACAACGGCTACCAAGCATCCTTAAAGATGAGTCCCTTCGAGGTCCTCTATGGTAGGCCGTGTAATACTCCAATCAGCTAGAGTAATCATGTAAACATGATTTCTATTGGACCTGATATGTTGAAAGAAATGGAACAGCAAGTGACTCAGATAAAACAAAGTCTGAAGGTCGTCCAGAACCAACAGAAAAGTTATGTTGATCAAAAGAGAACTCCAAGAGAGTTCAAAATGGGAGACCATGTATATCTCAGAATTAAGCCCAAAAGGAGTTCTCTGAAAATGGGAGCTTGTGCCAAGTTGGCACCCCAGTATTGTGGACACTTTGAGATTCTAGATAGAGTGGGACTTGTAGCCTATCGTCTAGCACCACCTCCCACAATAAAAGCACATAATGTTTTCCATGTTTCATTATTGAATAAATATGTACATGATGCTAATCATATAATTGACTGGTCTGTGATCCAGGTGGAACCGGAGGGAGAATTTCTGCCAGAACCCCAATGCATACTGGACAAAAAGGAAATCCCTTTCTGGAACAGAACCATTGCATAGGTCAAGGTGCAATGGAAACATTTTGGCCCAGATGAGGCTACATGGGAAATGGAGGATGCCATGAGACATGCATAGTGTTTACTTCTGTACATGCAATTCATGTTAGTAGATAAGAACATCGAGGACGATGTTCCTTTTTAAGGGGGAGGGAATTGTAACACCCTATTTCCCCCAACTTGTAAATATAACTGGACTGGCCAAGAACTATGGAAAACTCATAAATGTGAATATGTGATATCAATGGACCTTGAGGAAAAGGTCAATGAATGTGAATAACCTTTTGAATTTATTGCAGGACTGCTGAGAGGGTATGTGCAGAAAAAGAGACCACGATGGCGGTGGAGGGCACCTGGAAAGGTGGCGTTAACTTCCACCGAGAATTAATACCATATTTGGACTCCACTAGCCCGGAGAACCAAAAGCGGCTCGCTGGCCCCAAATTAAATGCCTCGCAGACTGGTAGGTAGATGGCTCCTCAGGAATTAATAAGGGATGGGGAGGTGAACCGCCCATCTGTAGAGCCATCATGATTGGCCAGTGTGAGGGTAATCGCGCCACACGCAACCTTGCAAGAGGATAAGGCATGGGGTAGAAGCGATTGGGGGGCAGACGCGAGGGGAGAACTATGGCATTATGCAGAGTGAGTGATAGCAGAGAGGAAGGATTGCAACCTTCACTCCTGGTCACTGGAAAATGGAGATGCAGTCTCAAAGCATCGTGGTCTCAGCTTAGGGGTGGCTAGTGGTAAATCCACTGGGAGTCGCTAAGCCTACGGTTGGGTGGAAATGAGCACCCCTCTCAGCAGTTGCTTGACCCCTGGTGTTATCTCTGAAAAGTGTTTTACCTCTGGCATCTTGATATATATATGTGTGTGTGTGTGTGTGTGTGTGTGTGTGTGTGTGTGTGTGTGTGTGTGTGTGTGTGCTTATTCTGATAATTATGCTCATAAGCTATGAAACTGTGAGTGATTTTCATTATAAGAATGACTGTATGGTGTTTTGATCAGTACTAGTGGTTGTATATTTATATGGAAAGACTACGTATGTTTTATGTCTTCATGAATTCGTTATTTGCGTGCGTATTGATCAAATTCAGACTTCACGTCTGGTTCTCGGGAGGATGACATCCTTATATACCTCAGGTAATACCCTGAGTAAACCTCCCCATAGAAATACCTTCATTGAAAAGCCCATCAAGAACCGGAAGGTGGTTGTGAAGGCGTAAGGCCTTAGTGACTCTGCATGAGGAGGAACGATCTTCTTGAAAACCGAGATGACAACATAAGGATGAAGTAACGAATCAACAGATGATATTCTGTCGGGAGATCTATGGTCACTCACGACCGTCAGATCAGAAGGAGAAGATGGAGTGTTGGGTACCTTAACCTTATAGGTATTAATTGACAGACGAGATTTCATCAGGGAATCTGCAATCACCCACGACCGTTAGATTAGTAGGAGAAAGTAGGGCGTTAAATGCCTTACCACTTGGTTTTCTTTTGTCTTGTGGGTAGCGAAGAGTTTAGGACCATAGATCCCCAAGGTTCATGAGAGTATCTGGACCGTGGATCTTTTCCACGCCCAGGGAGTCGTGGAAGAATGCATGGGTAGGAACAATTATGAGCCGTCAGATGTTGGATGAAGAACTTGACAGCCGTTGGATCTGTCAGGAGTTACCCGAGGGTTAAGACTCCAGTGTATTAGGGGAGAAAAACCCCGAAACAGATCTAAGCCGTCTGATTTAAGGAGGTGACGTGTCGAGAGATTACCCATTTAGGGAAATCGGGAATCGAGGATTCGGGAGTCCTGTTGACAATAGGTCGGGCTCTCGCCTTGATAAATCCCGACGGAAGAGAGGTTGTGGTCATATGGGTAGAGGTCATATCGACCAATTCTTAACCCAAGGGGATAACCTCTGATTGAGGTTCGTTCAACACTTCGGCGTTTCGACATTCGGGATGTCGAAGGGACATTTTTCCCTGTGCTCTCAAACCCCGAAGTCCAGACTTATAAACCTCGATATGTTGGCATGTGGTTAGGCTTTGATGAATGGTCAGGATCCTCTCGGAGGATCCTGGGTCTGGGATGACCATCCGATGTGAGGTAGAGATGCCAGATTTACGCTGGGGCGTGAATGCGCATTAGGGTAAGTAGCGAGCAGATCTAGATGGCCAGGGTCCACCTACCCAGATCTATGGTTGAGGATGCATTCCGAAGCCCCCTTTCCATTCTGCTTTTAATGGAGGGGGGGGGGTCCGGAATTGGACACGCAACTCTCGAATGGTCGAGATTAATTCATCATGATCAATGGCTCTCAGGTGGATTCTGGACCCCCCTTTCCATTCTGCCTTTAATGGGGTGGGGGGGGTCCGAAATAGTGTGGCATGGGAAGTGGGGCCCCACTCCTGTCATGTTGACTATTGTGTCGAGTTTCCCTTTTCGCCACCTATATTCCACTTAACCACGCGATAGGGTATGTTATCACTGGCAGTTTTCCACCCCTAATGAGATTTGTTCCTATTGGTCATTTGCTGACCCTGTAGGGATTCGTCCCCATTGGTCGGTCGCTAGCCCTGTCCGGTTTCGGTGGTTGTAGAGTCGAATGTTTAGACATTACTGTAGCGCCGAGGTGCGAAATACAAATAGGCACTGCGTTGAACATGACCCGCGATTACATGGGAATGGAGAAGGAGAGAGAAGGAGCCAGCTTACGCTGGGCCTCCATGGGTAATTAGGGGTTCTAGTCCGATAGAAGACCAGAAAAACTCTAATTTAGGTAGTGGGTATGTGACACATCAAATGTTGGATACGAGCAACCAGCTACTATTAATATTACTGGGAGTGTTGGTGAGGTCAATAAGGTTAGAATGAAGAATCTGAAACCCAAATTCCCTTGCACTCTTTGTAAGGGTGACCATTTTTTGAGGGATTTCCCTGGTATTCCCAAGGTCTTAGAATTTTGGTCCTCCACTTCATCGGCCCCGACTAGTCACGCTAGTGATACTCCATCAACTAGTGACGTTAAGGTTGGTACGAAGAAGGAAACTGTCAAGTTTTCTTGCATGTTATGTGAAGGTGATCATTACTCTCACCTTTGTCCTCGTATAGATGAGGCTTCTTCTCTTTTGGAAAAACTTTAACTTCCAAAAGGTTATCGTAAGATCTCCCCAAACTGATCGTTAGTTGAGGGACTAGTCAATCCGGTTCCATCTCGGGTCAATCCGATTGATCAGGTGGTTAATATAGTTTCCTCCTCGATTGAACCAAAAAACCAAGTAGTTGATCCAGTTCCATCATCGATCAGCCCCACTCTTCATCAAAAGAGTGAAACCCAAGTGGTCGATCCGGTTTCTCCATCGGTCGACCCTAATCCTCCCTTAAGGAGTGCTAAAGTAGCTACTCCGGTTCCATCATTGATCAGCCCCACTCTTCATCAAAAGAGTGAAACCAAAGCGGTCGATCCGATCCCAACATCGGTCGGTTCCACTCCTCCATTGAGGAGTGCCAAAGTGGTTTCTCTGGTTACTTCATCAATCGATCCCACTCTTCCTCTAAAGAGTGCCATCATCGATCGATCCTACTCTCCCTATAAAGAGTAAACCCGATACTGCCCATGTTTTTCTCATTGATACAAATTCTACCATGTTGGGGGGCATTCCTCCTCCTCCCATGGAACCTCCTTCAAGTAATGAGGCCATCCTTTTTTATTGGGGTGTGCTAACTGGACCTTGTCTTCCACATTCCTTTCCAAATTATAGTACAGATTTGTGGTCAGGACGTTCCTCAAACGCTGATAGATGAAGGTGTGTCCATTAGTATTTTGTCCTCTGTTGTTTGGCACACTTTGGGTTGTCCTCAGCTTGCATCGGTTACACAGAATCTGTTATCTTTTAACAGAAGAACCAACCAACCTTTAGGGAGTCTTCCTCAGTTTCCTATAACTTTGGGAGGGAAAACTGTCTTTATTGATGTCATGGTAGTCTGCGACCCCTTGGATTTTGCTTTACTCCTTGGGTGAGATTATGTCTATGCCATGAAAGCTATTGTGTCCACTCTTTTCTGTGTGATATATTTCCCTCACGATGGAAAAGTTGTGACTATTGATCAACTTTCATTCATCGGTCCTGACTGGATTACCTCCCTAAATGGTTCTTATATGTAGACAATATCGCCCCCACCACATGTCAATTATGTGGCATTGTCTCCCATGACTTCAAATTTCGATGATTTGGATCTGGTAGTTGACATGGTGATCTCTTCAGTAGGGCTATTGAAGCCTGATCTCCTTACCTCTGTCGCGACCCTCAACATGTATTGCTTCCAGAATGATTTTCTTCCATCCAGTGAAGATCTGTTGGAAGCCATGATCGAGTTTTGTCCCTTGACATGGTGTCCTTCCAGAGCATTATCCTCTTGGAATCCATGATCAAGAAGAGGCCAAGAGAATAGTTCCCATTTTTGTGTCAAGCTCGTTAAAAAATGAAACAGTGGTCTGGAGGTTGCACCTTGAGGTCACAAGCACAGTTTCTCTTCTCTGTAGAAAGCTCGTTAAAAAATGAAACAAAGAATTTGAGCATAGTTTTCCTCTCTGTAGCAAGCTTGTTAAAAAATGAAACAACAATCTAGGGATTGAACTCGGAGCCTTGAGCATAGTTCTTTTCCTCTGTCAAGCTCATTAAAAAATGAAACAGTCACCTCTCCCGTCAGGTCGAGTCTTTCATTGGATCTCGTAGATGTCGAGTCGAGTCTTTCGTTAGGTCTCGTATTTGAACCTTCATTTCATCCACCTGTATCCTTTTTCTTCATCTAGTACATAAATTGGTGACAGCCTCAAAGTCGATGAATGACTTGAATCTTGGGGGGCATATATCTAGCCTTTGATGGTCATTCTGGAGTTAAGCCACTAGCTTTCAAGCTGGGGGCATGCCGATTTTAGGCTTTGTTCTTTCTCGTGCTTGTAAATACATGAGAATGTATCCGGGTAAACTTTTATCTCTTTTTTGGACCTGTATGGATACACAAAAAAGGAACCCCCTGGAGTCGTCTTTAAGCTCTTTTCAGAATCTCTAAACATGAAAAGTTTGTTGAGTGATCTTGCTTCCTTTCACACTCGTTAAAAGGTTTGAAAGGGCATCTTTTGAGTGATAATTTATCTCTTTTTCGGCCTCGCAAGACTAACATTACGAAAAAGGACAACATTGGATTCTTCTTTAAGTCATTTTCACACTCTCTAAAAATGAAAAACTACCGAGTTTACCTTCTATGGACTTGTTAAAACAATCATGCATTGAAGGACCCATACAGGAATGAACCTTTACTTCTTCCGGTTCGTTAAAAAGGAAGAGGGGCTTACCGAAGGTGAGTTATATCGAGCATGTGTTACCCTCTTTGAGCTCGTTAAATCAAAAAGAGGTACTCATCTACCTGGATGGGGGAAAAATTGAAGGAAGCAAGCCAAGTGGTTTTTGAGAACATTACCAGTCACTCTTAGAGTCGCCCTTGAACATGACGCTTTTTTTTTGCATGCATTTTAATTCGTTGAACCTTTGCACTCAGCCAATCCTTTGAGTTTCTTTTACTCCTTTGGGTCACCTAATGAAAGTCACAACATCCACTGCATCATCAAGTTTTGTTCCATGTCATGTTTTTGTTGTCGTGCCTCAGTGTTCAAGGGAAGTATCTACCTCGAGAGTCAACCATCACAAATATCTTGTTTCAATATCCATGTCAGTCCATGTTCATTTGATCTACCAATTACATCTCTGTGTCTATTTTGTGTCGTTGATGGGGGAAACATCAAGGCCCTCCTTCAACGAATCTATTCCTGTCGACTTCAACACATTATCCATGAACTAGACTTAGAAAACAATTAGTACTTTGGGACCTACATGCCTTAATGGTAGGCCTCCTCACATTCGACAGTGGGTTTACATCATTTAACTCTGATCGGATGATTCCACAGATGTTCGACTTCAACTCATCCATTCACATTCGTTGGAATGTACTAGAGTACCATGGAAATCATTGACATAAATGGTAATCTCCCTCGTGCTTGTTAATGGTTTATATCATTGATCGGTAATCATGTGGTTTTTTCCATGTTCGACATCAGGACATCTATTCACATGGTTAGATTTGTACTACATTGGGATCGGTAAGAAGACCCTGGGTTGATTTTATCACTCTGATATGTACTTTACTCAGGTTGCGACGAAGTTTCTCTTGAACATTGACACATATACTGTCACATAGATCCACTTTGTATTGGTCATGGCTATGTCTTGTCATCTCGTAGATCCACTGTGTATTATTTGTGGCTACGATAATTTCATGTCATGGGAGTATAGATCCACATTGTATCATTGGTGGCTATACCTTTTTTATCAATATAATTATGGATCCGCAATGTATTTTATGCCGGCCATACCTAAAAATTCTTTATCACCCAAGCATAGGTATGCCTACCTTGGGTCTGAAACATGTCATAATATTTGTTTGATGGTTGTCTGCATCTTTTTCCAGCCTCTCTGCATCCATACCCTTGCTCAAAAAAGTCTACAAATTACTTCAGTCATCGTCATCTTCTAACTTCGTACTTTGGGGGGAAATCTGTTACACCTCAAAATTACTCACTTTGACAATGTCGCAAGTGTCGTCATTACAAGTGTCGTAAGTGTCGGATCTTGTCCGCAAGTGTCACATATTGACTACAAGTGTTGCAAGTGTCACAAACATCATACTGCCATCTTGCCCATGTCGTGCCTCTAACGACATCATAGACACTTAAGATACCTCAAAGGCCATTTTGGAAGAAGAGACATCAACTGACAGGGAGTACAAGCCATTTTCCATGGAAAGAACCACTCAAAAATGGATTTTGGAGAGGAGCGCTCCCCTACAAACTGTCAGGAAGCATCAGTGCTCCCTGTACCCTTTTGGGGGAGTGTTATAATGCTCTGGTGCCCCTTTTGGGGGAGCGCTACCTTTTCTGGGTGAAATTTGGTTTGTTAAGAAGAATGAGGGAAAGATCCCCTCAATATTTGAAGGTGGTTGGATTCGAATATGATCTCAAGGTATGATCTTAGGGAAGATCCTCAACTGAAGGAGAGAAATCCTCAACTTATCCCAAAGATCTCTCAAGTGGTTGGGCCTCTCAAATATTATATAAGGAGGCCTTCTCATCGTGAAAGATACATGATACATGATAGAGATACAGATTTGAGATACCAAACTGATGATCTCATAAGTGGTATTGACAGGGAATGGAGATTGAGAATTACATCAAAATTATGATCTCATGAGTGAGATGACATCAAAGCAATCAGTGGAGATTGATTAAGCAAAGGGGCTGAACAAGGAGAACTGGAAGAAGTTGTTGCACCTTCATTCAAAGGATTGTAAGTACTTTTATTTATTCTCATTGATACAATCAATGCTTGGCCTGTTTCTTTCAAACTTGTACTTGTTCCATATAAGTTTGTCTGCAGTAGATAGATCTATGTTTGAGCTAATCTTAGTAGAGTAGGAAGTCTTTTGTACCTTTGTTTGTTTTGCAGGACCTATCAAGGAGCTCAAGATCGAAGCTCAACCTGGACTTTGTAAGGACAAACGTTGTTCATAAGGTACATATCTTTCTCTTTCTCTTTCATTCATTAGCTTGATTAGATCTAAAAGGAAGTCAGTGTCCATGTTAAGCACTTTCTATCTTGGTCTTAGGAGTCTAGGGACCTCGAGAGAATCCACTTGTCCGCAGGGGGATTTCTCTTCAACGTAAATTGTCTGCAGTAGATAGATCTATGTTTGAGCTAATCTCAGTAGAGTAGGAAGTCTTTGGTACCTTTGTCTGTTTTGCAGGACCTATCAAGGAGCTCAAGATCAAATCTCAGCCTGGACTTTGCAAGGACAAACGTCGTTCATAAGGTACATATCTTTCTCTTTCTATTTCATTCATTAGCTTGATTAGATCTAAAAGGAAGTTAGTGTCCATGTTAAGCACTTTCTGTCTTGGTCTTAGGAGTCTAGGGACCTTGATAGAATCCACTTGTCCGTAGGGGGAGTTCTCTTCAACACAAATTGGTGACTCTACTGGCGACTCCATAACCTTGATGAGTGGAAGGCTTTCAGGTTGATTTCGGGCTAGATACCCTGCCCGTGCACGTGGATTGGACTGTCGACTGTTTCCCCAAGCATCACTGTGTTAGTTGGTAGCCTTAGTGGCCTATCTCTTTAGGGTCTTTACATAAGGTGACTGTGGAGGGTTAAGTCTTCACGGTACCTGGAATCGATGTTGGCCAGACCCAGTTGGGCTCCTTGGAGGGTATACCCACGATTATGTGTGGGAGCTTGCACCAGGGTGTAAGTCTGTTAAGCAATTCATCAACATAACTTTTCCACCCGTTCTATCTCAGCCCTTTCTTACTTTGTTCCCACGACATTGGATTTCATCACCAACTAGTGTGCTCATTGTGAGAAGGTTTTGTTTTCTTTCTTGCTTACTAGATTTTTAGCATGCATTGTTTGTTCTCCCTAGCAGAATCTAGGTTGGATCTTTATTTTTGTGGCGTCAGTTCCCAAAATGGCCAATGAAGGAACCCCTTTGCTAGGGGAACCCTTTGTTTTTCCTTCTTACATAAATGTTAGTTCTCCTTACATCACTACTTTGAGCCTTCTAGTTCTCACAATTGGGTTACCGGTATGGTTGTTTTCCACTCCGGTGATCTCGAATGAAAGTGATTCATATGTAAGCACACCGCCCACACATCAACCTCATGTCGACCTTTCTCCTTCTTCATCCATCAGGTCTCCTTCCATTTCTCCTTCTTTGCCTAGTGAAATCTCTAGAGCAAGTAACTAGGTTAATAAGAAGAAGAAGAAACGGAAAGAAAAGAAGAAGAACTAGAAGGAGACCAAGCCTCCAACTACATCAAATGTTGGATCCGAGCAACCAACTACTATTAATATTACTAGGAGTGTTGGTGAGGTCAATAAGGTTAAAATGAAGAATCCAAAACCCAAATTCCCTTGCACTCTTTGTAAGGGTGACCATTTTCTGAGGGATTGCCCTGGTATTCCCAAGGTCTTAGAATTTTGGTCCTCCACTTCATCGGCCCCTGCTGGTCATGCCAGTGATACTTCGTCAACTAGTGATGTTAAGGTTGGTAAGAAGAAGGCAACTGCCAAGTTTCCTTGCATGTTATGTGAAGGTGGTCATTACTCTCACCTTTTTCCTCATATAGATGAGGCTTCTTCTCTTTTGGAAAAACTTCAACTTCCAAAAGGTTATCGTAAGATCTCCCCAAACCCATCGTTAGTTGAGGGACTAGTCAATCCAGTTCCATCTTCGGTCATTCTGGTTGATCAAGTGGTCAAACTAGTTTCCTCCTCGATTGAACCACAAACCCAAGTAGTTGATCCAGTTCCGTCATCGATCAACCCCACTCTTCATCAAAAGAGTGAAACCCAAGTGGTCGATCCGGTTCCGCCATCGGTCGATCCTACTCCTCCCTTGAGGAGTGCCAAAGTAGCTGCTCCGGTTCCATCATTGATCAACCCCACTCTTCATCAAAAGAGTGAAACCAAAGAGGTTGATCCGATCCCACCATCAGTCGATCCCACTCCTCCATTGAGGAGTGCCAAAGTGGTTGCTTTGGTTACTTCATCAGTCGATCCCACTCTTCCTCTGAAGAGTTCCAACGTGGTCGATCCGATCCCATCATCGGTCGATCCTACTCTCTCTAAATAGAGTAAACCCGATACTGCCCATGTTTTTCTTGTTGATACAAAGTCTACTGTGCTGGGGGGCATTCCTCCTCCTCCCATGGAATCTCCTTCAAGTAATGAGGCCATCCTTTTTGATTGGGGTGCGCTAACTGGACCTCGTCTTCCCTCTCACATTCATTTCCAGATTACAGTATAGGTTTGTGGTCGGGACGTTCCTCAAATGTTGATAGATGAAGGTGCATCCATTAGTATTTTGTCCTCTGTTGCTTGGCATGCTTTGGGTTGTCCTCAGCTTGCGCCGGTTACACATAATATGTTATCTTTTAATAGAAGAACCAACCAACCTTTAGGGACTCTTCCTCAGTTTCCTATAACTTTGGGAGGGAAAATTGTCTTTATTGATGTCATGGTAGTCCGTGACCCCTTGGATTTCGCTTTACTCCTTGGGAAAGATTATGTCTATGCCATGAAAGCTATTGTGTCCACTCTTTTCTGTGTGATATCTTTCCCTCGCAATGTAAAAATTGTGACTATTGATCAACTTTCATTCATCGCTCCTGACTGGATTACTTCCCTAAATGGTTCTTATATGCTGACAGTATCGCCCCCTAGGAATAATCATACTTATGTTTCCTTCTCTTATGGAAACAACCAACAAAAAGTCACAATTTACCAACTACTACAAAAGTATTTACAATTCATAAATACAACTAAGTAATTACAACATTACCCAGGGCAGTAAAATGCACATATCCAACTTTCTTTGTTCCTCCATTCATTTTTGTTCAACATACCTTTATCAGGATAAAATTTTCCTGGATACCCTTTTACTACTTCTTAAGCATACTAAGCCATACCCATATGGTTACCATCCACCTCTTAATGTCAAGTTATTCCATCAAATACAACTCTAGAAACATATGCTCACTTTTCCTTTCAATATCACCAAAAACTTTCTTTGGATTGCCTATGGATTTTACCATCCATTCACATTTTTGTGTGGATATTTGGAATCCTTTGTCCAAGATATTTCCAACAGATTCATCTTAGCATTAATACATAAATATTTTGATCGATCTCTAGCCCATCCAGGCCTAGTGTTGAAACTAGAGCTATGATACCACTTTGTAACACACTCGACCCTCTAGTCCTCACCTACGCTGATGGAGTGTCAAAAATTTTATTTTTCACCAACTAATTCATCTCTCTGAATAAACCTTGTAGATTAATTTTTCTCTTCGGGAGTTTTCCAACAACTATATCCATGTTAAATTATGATCTTTAGATCAATAGTTACAACCTCCCAAATTTTCTCGGCTTTCTTCCATCCATTCCACCTCAGGGCCACGTGGCTCCCTGTCACTCGTTCCATTTGACATAGCATTGATGTAGCACTAATGTAGAAGTCGGTCTGGCAGCTTCCACCTCTCTCCATGGTCCTCATCCTGTCGGCCTTCCACGTTAACGACTCTGATCTATTTAGAGCCCTTTCACCATGATCAGAATCTCCCATCGGATTGCATACTTTCCTAGCTTCCCAACCCATTCTGATGGCCTTAGTCTGAAAAAATACCCCTCTGATGGATAGGATGGTTCTCGAAATTAGCAAATATAAAACTCTAATTTCATTGGTGCTTCTAATTTGCATTAGGGATAATGACCTATCCTTCTACCTTCGTACTCACCCCTGTAGATCCCATGAAAGATCAACAACTATTATTCAACGTGGGCAGTACTATCCAATCAATGTTCCAAATTTATCTTTGAAGGACACCCCCATCGCAGTGCATCCTTCCCAGAATACAAAAATCACTCCGACCAACCCCCTCTGATGAACGGTTGATATCTATCGTCGATAGATCCGAGTAATAGGATTTAGACACCTTCTCCAAAAAATTAACAATGACGGGGTCCCCTCTTGTTCCTTTTTATGAATTATGGGCTGCCACGTGTCCTTCTCTAGACACATTGCCATCCCTCGTCATTACGACATCACTCCCTTCTAATTATCCTCATTTAATTGAGACCCCATGTGGAATTTGAGTTGGCACCCATGACACGTATCCCTCCCCAACTCTTCCACCTGGATTGACACATGACACTTAGGCCACGTAACCTTTCGCTCCCTCAAAGTACCAAATCACCTTAACACGTGGCACAATCATCACTCAACACATCGACCTCCCACATGGACTAACGTGGTGTACATATCATCGCTAAGTACTTGGCATGTCCCTCTAGGTGCTGACACCTATCCACTACACATCAGTTGGGTGATGTCATCCTAGTCAGCATGACAGACCACCTTCTCTCTTGGCCTCACCCAAGAAAGACCAACCATGATATACGACTGAGATTTCTCTCCTCACTCATCGATCTATGGTCATGATTACTCCTTGAAGCCTTCCTATCAGAGTACCTTAACCAAGGCTACTCCAACCGTATGACTTCAATGACCCCTATGTGATCAACTGATCAGATCCTCTAATGCCTATCCCGATGGATCCAATGGTCTTGATTGCTCCTCGAGCCTTTCCATCAAGGTGGCTCTACTCCATGCTTTTGGGGATACTCCAACCAGTTGAATCCGATGATTCCTCCGCGATCAATGATCATGATATTTCAGATCCACCCTATGATGGATCCAACAGTTGTCAACAACATTGATCCTCAACAAGTCCTCGTACGTGATGAACCCTGACCAACAATCAATATCAATATGATGCGTCAGAGCAACGACTATGATCTTCCCGAGGTAGAACACAGGGTTTCCTTAGGTTTATTAGCCCGACTCAGGACTTGGCTAATTTTTCAAGATTTATTTGGGAATTTCCTTCATCTATCAATCTGAAATAGGAATTCACTTCCAAGAATACATCTTGGTTCCTTATCATTCTTTACCCGGCCTTCAAATCCATGACCTTTCTTTGTGAAACCTCAAAGTTATTTCCTCTTCACCTCTTTCTTGGGAAATTTCATCCCACGAGTTGTCCATACTAGTATGGGGTATTCTAAGCCCCAAGCTAAGCCATACTAGGCTGAAATCCCAGCCTTGATATCAATGATTTCCATAAACTCTACATATATATAGAAATGTACAATTCTAGGCAATCCGAACAACAATATACTCAAGTGTAATTACAATTCGCAAGTACCTATAACAGAAACACATAATTACAATTTATATGCAATTCTAACAATAGATATACTAAAGAATAATTAGAACAATGAATATCCATAACATAAATACATAAACATTTACGCAGTAATTCAAACAAGCACATAGTGGACACTTATTTGGTATAAATATCCACCAACTGCATGCAAACCTTGGGAGGAGCACCAACTATAGGTGCTCCTCCCAAGTTCTACTAAAGATGAGGATGTCATCCAGATATACCACCACAAACGATTTTCTCAAGGGTGTCAATACATCATCCATCAACCTCATGAAAGTTGTTGGTGCATTTGTTAAGCCAAAGGGCATGACCAACCATTCGAAGAGACATTATTTAGATTTGAAAGTTGTCTTCCATACATCAGTCGATTCGATGGGAACCTGGTGGTAGCTAGACTTTAGGTCAATCTTGCTGAAGAAATTTTCCCCTTGAGTTGGTCAAGAAGGTCATCAATTCGGGGAATTGGGTACTGGTTCCTCACTATGATTTTGTTTAATGCTATGTAATTAATGCAGAGCCTCCAAGTCTCATCTTTCTTCTGCACTAGTACGATCGAGCTTTTGCAAGGGGAGGAGTTGGATCGAATGTTCCCCTTTTGAAGAAACTCTTGGATCTAGTGCTTGATTTCATCATTTTCCATCAGTGAGTGATGATAGACTAGTTCATTAGGCAGAGGTGCATCGAGGGTTATATCAATTGGATGCTTGACTTGGCAGTGCATCAGTACCCTAGTGGGTGAGGAGAAGATTTCTCTGTACTCTTGCATGATCCTGTCCACTTGCTTCTACTACAAATAGAGGCTTTGTGTAGAGGTCACAAATGTGGTGACGACCTTCTGCACACTGCGAGCATGGATCACATAGAATACAAACTTCCTAGTCTGTGAGATGACCTTACTACATTTCTTAGCATAGATTAAATAAATAGTTGTAGGTGGCACTACCTCTGGTATCCTATACAATTGTCTACCCAAAGTCATAATAACACTGCGAGGTCTAGACTCATACACAACATGTCACTTCCATAAATATGGATGGCCTAAAAGAACATCACAAACTTCAAGGGGAGAAATATCACACAATACCTCGTCTTTGAAGGGATTGATATTGTAGGGTAGATGACATTGTTGGTTGACACGAAGATCTCTTCCTTGGAAAATCCAACCGATGGTGTAGGGTTGTGGGTGTTGTGTCATCGATAGGTCCAGACACTTGACGACCTCTGCTGAGATCAGGTTCTTCTGAATGTCGCTATCAAAAATGAAATGAAGTGGAGCCCCCTTTACCCACATATATGAGTGAAAGAGGCGTTACCCTTCCTCTGGTTCTTCTGGTTCGCTTGGCTAGAATTTGGTGGTAGCGATAGAGGCACTAGGTTTGACATCGATAATTTTCTTCCCTCTTTCCACATTTGATTCAGAGTCAAAATCTACCTCTGACTTGGAAGATTTTAGCTTGACCACTAGTGACTACTTGGAGCGACATTCTTCGGTGTTGTGCCAAGGTATTTTATGGTATTCACACCACTTTCCCATGTCCTTCTTCGACTTCTCATTACCCTTCTTGGGTTGCGTCTTGGAATGGTTGTCCTAAGAGTGGCCATCTTTGCTCTACCCCTTGTTTTGTGGGTTGGGGATTCCTTTGCCCTGCTTCGGCTGTGAGGAGTTTGCATATCCAAACTCTCACCTCTTCTACTTAAATTTATCCTTGATCTTGATAGCATATCTATAAGCTGCACCTAATGATGCGATGTCCAAAAAATCCATTTCTGTTTGAATGTATCTATGCAGAATACTATGATATTTGAGCACCAGATGTCATTCAGAGTCTTTGATACCCAATTTGGTGTGCAGGGTACAAAAAATATTGGTGAAATATGGTATGGCCTAGTCCCTTTCCTAACGCAGTGTGGTCCATCTTGTGTACTGGTCCTCGTAGCTTCCAACAGGGTAGTACTGTTCTTTAATGGAATCCATGAAGCAATCCCATGTGGGGGCGACTGAAAATATTGCAGATTCCTTTGTGTCCCTTTTCTCAGAGTAAGTATTCCACCAGTACTTAACATGGGGGACGACCTTGAGGAGTGCAAAAGTAATCTTTTCCCTATCGGAAAAACTATGAACCGAAAAATACCCTTCGAGCAGATTCAACCATTTATCTATAGCATCCGCATCTATCAGTCCTTCAAATAATGGAATATCAAAATTTACTTTTACCTTGAAGGGGGTTGCATAATCGCTTGATGAAGATGTGTCTCCTATGGGCAGCCGCCGAAGGATCTGTGCAAAGTTGTCCATCATTTCGTTCCTTTGTCGTGCAAGGTATTCCTTGAGCAACAATTTAAAAGTGTCTCCTTCTCCATCATCTTTCTTCTCATCCCCCATGATTTGTTGCTGGGATCAATGCGAACGATATTGCAAAGGATCAACTGGTTCGAGTCCCAACTTCTTGTACCTAGATCTTATCAGGGACACGCACAAAGAAAAAAAAATGAAGAGTAGACCGCTCTAATACCACTAATATGGATTTATGAGTAGTATGAAATGAATAACAGATTGAATACAATAACACAGAGATACGGAGAACAACAACAACTATCCAATGAACAATAACTTCTATTGAATAAAGAAAATAGGTTGAAGCTGTAAAACTGTAGAACTGGAAACAACTTGCTCAAATGGTGGTAGCTATCTCTGAGAAGAGATGGGGCTACTACGTTCATTCGTCTAAGCATAATGATTACAGTGAGGCTCAATAGGCCTTTTAAAAATTATTCATGAATGCAAAAACCCTATACATACAAAAACCTAACGCTAGAAGATGAAACGCCAAAAGTTATGTGGGCCCCGATGGGTAAGCTGGTACCTCAACTTCCCAGGGTCGTAACTTTTGCATACAACCTCTGTTTTAGGCGTATGATAGCCCATTGGAAAGTTAGTTTTGAGAACTACACATTATGTCATTAAAATCTAACTTCATCTACAGTTTGAATGTGGCAAGCAAAAACAACACTGTTTAGGGCCCCAAAGTGACCCTGGAAGTACATAAATATGTACTGACATGAAAACTTCCAGAATAAGCCAGTTGGAATAGGTGGTCGGTCACCAATATCGACATGGATGCTGTGTAGGGCTTCAGGAGAGCCTCGAAAGTGCAGAACCCACAATTAAAAAGAAATATCATCATTATAGAGAAACGTTCTGAACTAAAAAAATTGTCAAGATGAGCCAGTTGGAATAGGTGGGTGGCCACCAATATCCACCTGGATCAAGGCGGGGGGGGGGTTCCCCATGAGGTTTTGTCTCTTTACTCACTTTTTTAGTGTTCATTCATTTAGATTCATTGTAAAATGGGTACCTAACATGACCTTGTTGTTGGGACCCATTCTTTATTTACACAATAGTAGTGTTCAAGGGGGGTGTTGGAGATATTACACACTCACCTCACTCACCTAGTGATAAATAAATTCCTAAGTTTGATAATATAAGGTTGAGGGCGCTATCTAGAGCACATTTCCTGAAAAATAGGGTGCCTCTTAAAAAATAGGGAACCTCCTAAAAAATAGGGTGCCTCTTAAAAAATAGGGAACCTCTTAAAAAATAGGGAACCTCCTAAATAATAGGGGAGCCTCCCTCTTCAATTTGACTTCACTTAGGGGTTCAATTAGACTAGTGGAGAGTTCAGTTAGACTAGTGGAGTACAAGTCATGCATGCAACAATTTCTTTTCTCCCATGCATCAATTGATGTTTTCATGCTTAAGAGAAGGAGGGTGCATATCTCATGCATGCATGCCTTGTCCTCTCCTCCACATGTGTGAACTAAGTTAACCAATGATTTCTTTGACAAATGACTCAGCCTAGGTGGTAGATAAAATTTGGTGTATGTCAGTGAGTGTCTACATCACTCTAGATCACTACTAAGGCGAATTCTCTTAGTCATGTAACTATCTATGGTGCACTTAACTAAATTATTAGTGTTTCTTCATTTTTGTATTACACACTCATGTAATACAATTTGTACATTCATTCTCAATTCTTTCTCTCATTCTTGCTTCTTTCTCTCTAGTGCCTTTTATGGGCTTTGTGTGAATTTCTCTAGATATGTTATTTGTGAATTTCACATTTTGTCAAGGCATCAAAAGTATTTTTGGGGGTAAAAAATTTCCTTGAAATTTCTAGGACCCCATGATGCTATTCTACACATTGATACTTTTCCAATGGTGCAACAATCACATCAATCTGAGCTTGTATATAAAAGTTATGTTGGGTATGTGTTATATTATTTGCATGTGTGTGTGTGGGCGCATCAGATTCGACAATTGGGTGTTTCCTAGGGGGTCCCAGGGGGGGGCAGGTATGCCCCCCCCTAGTTACGCACAGTGTTCGGGGCAGCGCCCCAAATTTTTTGGGGGGGTATTTTTGCTATTCTAGCGGATTTTTCTATTTTTAGCAGTTTTCTAAATTAATCCCAAATTAAGGGATTAGGGTTTTGGTATCTACGGAATACCTAAAAACATTGTATATATATTGTATGGTGAATGGTGAAATGAATACAATGAATCTTTGAAAGGTTTTCTCCCGGTTAAGGGTTTCCGGTATAAATCTCTGTGTAATATGTGTATGAGCCATTGATTAATTTCTGTTTTTCTTAAGAATCTATATGCATTTCTTTACTTCATAGGTTTAGAGATTACAAGTTATGCCTCCCATAAGTTCGTATGTCATGTTGACCACCATGATATGAGAGGATGCCACACCAACCCCTGTCACTCATGCATATGGGGATAGCCACTTGAGGAATTTTAAGAATATTCTAGAAGGTCCAAAACCTTATCACAATTGAGGGTTGAGGAAGACACCCTAACCCTAGATGACTATCAGGCTATGTTAAATACCAGGCCTCTAGGAGGAGAAGGGGTTCCATTCTATATGTTATTGTATTTTGTTCCACAGCAGAGCAGAGCAACTGGGAGTGAGAAAATTAAAGAGCATAACATAGGGGGTTAATGTTTTGTAGCATCCTAACAAGCCACAACTCTTAGGTAACTCTATAGAGAGCGTCTTCTTTGTATTTTCATTATTTCCATACCAAAGAAAACAGAGCAGAGCAACCTCACCTACTTGTTGAGTTTTCTCCCATAAGAGTTTCCCATAGAAAGCTTTGTGTTATTTTGTGGATGGTGTGTGATTGTATTTCACTATTCTCGAGTTTTCACATTTTATCTATTTCATGCATAAGCAGAAAATTAGTAACTAAAGATTCTGGAATTTAAAGGAATTTAACCTTCATTGTAACACCCTATTTCCCCCAATTTGTAATTAATCATAAAATAGGAATTTCCATGCTAATGCATGAGGAAAATGTAAATGTATTATTGTTTGAGATGCTAATAATTGACTGTGGGGGTGAAGCCTTGAAAGTACTGGCCATGATATCACTAGAGGAAGAATGTGAAAACTATACAAGAGGGTTCATATATCAAATAACCCCAAATCTCCCTTGATAAGGATGACAAACCTCCTTCGGATCCCAAGGAGAGAAATCAGTTAATGAAGAAAGGACTGGTGGTTGAATTATCAACTACCCCCATGAATGGAAACATGGGTTGTCAGCCCAAAGTACCACAGGGACCTGCAGACCTGAGCTTCCTTCTGACAGAAGGAACAGGATAGGTCGGCAAACCTTCCAAGGTAAGAGGGATACACACGGGAGAGGGAGACACCAAACACCGGGGGGACAAAGAGAGCGTAAGCACGCAAGGGAGATGTGCGGAGATCTCCAGCGAGTCATGAATTGAAGGCCGTGAGCTTGATGCTGAGGAGAATCTAAGAAACCTCGCCGAGGCCATAACCGAGAGAGAAAGCTCTGAGTTATAGAGAATAGGACCCGAACAGAAGCAGAAACGAAGGAAGAACCCTCGAGAAGGGTGAGAATTCCCTGGTGATATCATGGCTTGGCACGGGGGTGGCCAGAGTGCTAAGAATGAATGCCTCTATGCCTATGGTTGGGTGGAAGGACGAACACCCACAGTTAGTTGGTTGGCGGCAACTTGTAATAGATAAGTGATTTCCTACCTTGTGTAATTTAGCCATGACTGTGTATGAATTGGTTATACTGTGTATGTTTCAGGAATTGTGCATATTTCTTAATGGATATAGTGTATCTCCCTTATTCCTGCTTGATTTTATAACTAGGCCAATAAGAAATTATATGGTTTGAAGATGATTTTATACTCGTAAATACTTGTGTCCTGTGGTGGCATAAGCCCGAGTCATGAACTGTGTGTTCGTCGACCTTGGACATAGTTTCATGTACGCATGCCAACCCTCCTAATTGTTTAGAGTCCCTTGGAGGATGAAGTTTGTTAAGCTCAAGAGAGGTAGTGCATATTGACACAGGCTCTTTGCAAGGCAAATCGAACCTAGAACTCCTTAAGTCCTAGACAAGCTCAGGAAGGATCGCACTATTGTGTGCAAGGACCCTGCATGGAGTGCAGAAGTCGAGAAACCTTTTGGAGGTTTTAGAGTGTATGAAAGCTCAGGAGTGATAGAGATCATGATCAAAATTAGATCTGAATCGTTGGTTTAATTCCAAGAAATAGAGGTAAGGATTTCCCCAAAGTCCTGAAAGGCGAATCGCCGATTCACAGGGTAAAATCTGGACCGTTGGAGCCTACATCCAGACAGTCGGAGAAGAGTGCGTAGGAGAATAGATCTAAACCGTCATATTGAGCGCAAGGGACCAATAGTCGTCGGATCTAGAAAAAGGCACATGAGGTTTAACCTGGTGCATGCAGGGGAGAGAGGACTTGTCAAAGATCCACATCCATTGGGGATTTGGCACCTTGGAAATGGGAGTGAAGACTCTCCCAAATTATCGAAAAGGAGAAAGCCAGGATTTGATCGCGACCATTGATCATCCTGAAAAGATCACAACCGTTGATCGTGGCTAAAGGTCGCAGCCGTCCATTGGAGGGACACGTGGCTACCGGTTGGTGTTTCGGCACCCAGGAAACCAAAGGGAAAGACCCCTCATTTTCGCAAGTCGTAAAATCCTGGTATACGAAACCCCGAATCGGTTTAGCGTGAATAAGTTTCGGCGTTTCGACACCCGAGAAACCAAAGGGCAAGACCCCTCATTTTCGCAAGTCGCAAAATCCCGGTATACGAAACCCTAAATCGATTTAGCGTGAATAAGTTTCAGCGTTTCGGGATCCGGGAAACCAAAGGGCAAGACCCCTCATTTTCGCAAGCTGTGAAATCCCGGTATACGAAACCCCGACGTGCTTTGTGGATGAGCCCTAGGTCACAAGATAGGGTCATGTGGTAGAAAGGAGGAGTCTCGAAAGGATTTGAACCATCCATCGGAGGAGACATGTGGTGAGCAGTCAGAGTTTGGGGAAAGCTCTGAAATCCCGTGGGCCATTGGATCTCGTAGAACAGCGAAGGGATTAAGACTGAGTGTCTTTCAACACCCTTAAGCCCAGGAGGGATAGTGACTGTCAGATCCAGGTCAATGAGGGTCATTGATCTCATACACGAATTCCCATATCGAAATTCGGGGATTGGAGTGACAAGAGATTTGGAGTCGTTGCATCATGAACTCCCGATTCACGAAACTTTGAAAAGATCTGGACCGTCGGATCCAAATCATCGAAGATCGTTGGATCTCATACAAGAACTCGTGTATTGAAGTTCGGGGAATGGAGTGACTAGTGGTTTGGGTCGCTGCATTTCGAACTCCCGGTTACCGAAATACCGATACGGCCAAGACTATCGGATCAGGGGGATATTCGCAACCGTCGATCTCATCGAAGGTAAGATTTTGGGTTTCAGGGTTTGAAGAGTTGAAAGACTTGACTCTCTTGCATCGCTGAGTCACGAAAATGCGAAAGGCGCCTCTTGGCTTGGCCTGTGGTCATAACCAACGATCACATGGAGGTGGATAAGGGAAGAGCTAGCCTGTGCTAGGCCCCCGTAGGAATTCAGGGATTCTATCCGTTGAGGAAGAGCGAAAATTTTATTTTTGTCATAGTGGGTATGTGGCATTCATAGTATATAATTATGTTTTATTTACGAGATCTGTTGTGATGAACTCTTCTAGTGAAGTATCCATGACAGTTTATAGATCAATCGTCATCAAAGTATTTTTAGTCCTTGATAGTGCTTTTATAAACCCTCTATCAAGGGTTTCTAAAATCCTAACCTAAACTATGATTAAAGGTTTAGATATCAATAAACCTACCCTTTTTAGGCTTTTTGAGACTTGAAAGAGGTAAAAAGCATTCAAACCTTCTACGTCTCTTAGAGTACTTGATACCATAGATTCGTTAAATCCTCTTTCTAATGGCATAGGATTTTCCCATTTTCATTTTAAAAGTATATTTTTAATTAATTTTTTTTTTTAAATCATACTCATTTATTTATGTTTCAATGGTTAGTTGAATTGTTTTGGTGTTAATATGATTTAGTTTTAAAATGTTGGAAGGTAAAGTGTTGATATTTTATGTTTAATTTAAATGGTTTTTTTATATGGTTTTATAGAGGAGATCATTAAAGTTGATTTAAAACAAATCAATTAATTATTAAATTTTACGATTTCAACAATAAGCTAGATTTTACAAGTTCTGGAAATGTTTTTCATGTAAAGATGGATTAGATTGATAGAATGTTAAATGAATTGCACAAACATAAGAAAATGGAGGAAACCATGGTTGGCATTTCATTTATCTATGTTTTAATGGTAACTTGAATTGCTTAGCTACTAAAACAATTTAGTTTAAATGTGTTGGCAGGTAAAGTGTTTACATTTTATGTTCAATTTAAATTTTTTTACATGGTTTTATAGAGTGGCCCATCAAAGTTGATACAAAAGAAATCAATTAATCACTAGATTTTACTAGTTGAATAACAAGCTAGTAGATTTTATAAATTGAGTAATATGCTAGTAGATTTTACAATTTGAGAAACCAATTTTGATGTAAAGATGAGTTAAATTGATAGAATTTTAAATGAGTTGAATACATATGGAGGAAAGGAAAATATAAGAACCATGGTTGACATTTCATTTATCTATGTTTTAATGGTAATTTGAATTCCTTTGATGCTAAGAAGATTTAGTTTAAATTTGGTGGAAGGTACATTGTTCACATTTTATGGTCAATTTGAATGTTTCTTACATGCTTTCATACATGAAGAAAATCACCTAATCATTAGATTTTACAAGTTAAGCAATAAGCTAGTAAATTTTACAAGTTGAGAAACCATATTTCATGTGAGTTAAATTGATAGAATGTTTAATGAATCACATGGGTGGGAAAAAATGGAGGAACCATGGTTGACATTTCATTTATCTATGTTTTAAAGGAAAGTTGAATTAATTTGTTGCTAAGATGATTTAGTTTAAATTTGGTGGAAGGTACAATGTTCACATTTTATGTTCAATTTGAATTTTTAATAAATCACCTAATCACTAGATTTTGCAAGTTGAGAAATCATTTTTAGTGTACTTAGTTTTATGGTTTCGTCTTTGAATTATGGTATTATTGTGCCAAATTGACTCTTGTGTAACACATACACACTTTGGTTCTATTTTGAACAAACTGTGGTTCTAGTTCCAATAAGGTATTAGTTTGAATGCCATCCATTAATGTGAGGAAGCATAAATCCCTTTAGGTTAGTTTAATTAATTAAAGTTCAAGTTTGAATTTGGTTTTAGTATATCTACTTATGAACTTCTAAACATGCTTTAAGTATCAATCGATTTAATCCTTAAAACTATAATACATATATATATTCCAAATTTAATACTTCACATTTTGATATTTATTATGAATTGTTAATTTTTGATATTTATTATCAATTTTTAATTTCTAAAATTGTAAAAAAATATTTAAAATGCAAAAATAATTAGAAAAAAAAATGTAAACCATAAGAAATTTTAATTTATTAAACGATTGGATTTGTGGTTTAGCTGTAGCCTTTGTCGACATTAAGGAAAGTATTGCTTTTATTTATTACATTATGACGAGGTTCATTGTTATTTTTTATTTAAAAAATTGATACCTATATATATATATATATATATATATATATATATATAT
>ML798010.1:125309-138167 GCA_009831015.1 Picea engelmannii | reverse complement strand
ATTTCTATTTAATTTAAAAACAATCATGAAATCACACTTCAAATAGAATAGCAAGTTATATAAAAAAATATTTTGAATAAAAAATTATTTATTAACCATTCAGAAAGGTTATAATTAACTCTTTTAAAAATATATATAACAATATTTCTATTCAAAAAACAATCATGAAATCGCACTTGAAATAGAATAAAGAGTTATATAAGATCTAGATCTAGTAATTATATGGAAGCATATCAATTAATAAATAAATTTAATGTTTTTCCGAGGTGTAGGACAATTGGTGATGGAGTGTGTTGTCGAGTGCCATTTCAGGGTGATTTTTACGGCTTAGATGCTCTTGAGTCGCAGTTTCTCAGCCACATGTTAATCCCACAAGTCACGACAAATTAACAAAAAAAAAAAATTAACTAATAAATAATATTAATATATTTGTGCGCTCTATCTATCTATCCGACCTTAAGTGCTAGAAAAGCATTAAGAGAAGCTTTCCAAAATCACCATAGTTTTGTTGAGTTAAAAGGTTAGGAAGGTTGGTACTCTGACAAATATTTTGAAATTGAGATCTAATGTGGGTATAGGTTGGACAATCTAAGAGAAAGTACTTTTCATCCCATGGCCTTTTAAGAATTGACCAACACCCAGTTTCACTATGAATCTGGTAAGAATTATATATATGAAATATTTTAATATATTAATATATTTTATAATATTAATATATTATAAAATATTTTAATATATTATAAAATATATATTGGTTTAAATTTGGTTTGTTTTGATTTTTCCTAGCTTTAATTAATAGATCACCAAAACTAGTATAGATCCATCTTAATCAAGGATCTATCAAATCTATTGAGGTGCAAATATTTAATATTTTCTTAAGTTTTGCACTCTAAAAATTGTTTTCACCTCGAAAGATTTGATCCCTCTCGACCTTTGATAGATCTTCGGTTAAGATGAATCTATACTGGTATAAAGTATAATTATATAATTACAATCTTTTGTGCAATGAAACCTTTTCAACCAATAATTAGAGATTATGATCAATAAAGTAAATATCACATTATAATTTAGACATTATAAACTTATGAAGGTTGTAGAATTAAATAAGATGTATTTATAGAAGTTGGAAGATATGTTTTGGATAAATAAAAATGGGTAGAATTGAACAAGTTGTATTTATATAGAATATGGAAGGTATATCTTCAATAAATTAATTATAGATAAAATGGTTAAATTTGTTTTTTAATATACAAAAAGTTGATTTAAAAAAAATAGATATTCATTCGTCTTTAAAAAAATAATTTTTAAAAAGAATATAAATAATTGAATAACACTTCATTTTCATTTTTACTAGAATGAATTTAGATTAACTATGTAATTTGGGTTAATTATGTAATTGGAATGGTGTATAAAATTGGGGTAAACGAATCTAGTAGGGTTAGGATTTGATGACTACACCACTATTCTTAGTACGTGATCTCGTGTGCCCTTATGGCGTCTGGTAAAGGAGTAGGACTCGCCCCCTCCTAGAGTGGAGTGGTAGTCGAGCGACAACCAAACTACACCAACCCAAATCCAAACACATCAAGTAATCCACGACCTGAATCAGAATCGGTTGATCAAAGAGAAGGCAAGCAGAAGGAATCTGATACACCAACGAACGATGCCACAGAAGGATCAAGACTAAAGCAAAACATTGGAACCAATAGATCTTGCATTCCAAAATTCACGGAAAACCCACACTATGAGAGCAGCTCAAACACAATAGGGACACATATATAGTACATGATGGATCATGCCTTGAAGGGAAAATTCATGGGCATTTGGCCCACAGAAAAAGCTTTGGTCTCGTGGATTAATCACAACTGGAAACCCAAGGGTCAGGTTGACCTCAATCTTGGCTCTTCAACTTGTTTTCCTTTCCATTTTTTCTCCTCTCACTTCTCCCTAATTGCACACTATATCCTAAAATTCATGGGCATTTGGCCCACTGAAAAAGCTCTGGTCTTGTGGATTAATCACAACTGGAAACCCAAGGGTCAGGTTGACCTCAAGCTTGGCTCTTCAACTTGTTTCCCTTTCCATTTTTTCTCCTCTCACTTCTCCCCAATTGCACACTATATCATAATAGGATCCTGTGAATCTACTTCCTCACTAATGTCTCTAGCCCTAACCCAATCTCTGACAAGCTTATATTTTTATTCTCCCTCCAATTTATTAATCACCTTATCAGGGATGTTCATTGGCTCATAGGAGGGGGATTTTAATATCATTACTTCCCTAGTATAAAATAAATGATGGATTTGTAGACTTGATAAGGATTCTCAACAATTCCTCTCTCTTATCCAACAGATGGAATGGATGGACCTTGAACCCACCAATGGCTTGCATAATTGAAACAACAAGAGAGGAGGAAAAGAGAATATAACATCTAGACTAGACCGATTTATGGTTTCAACACTACTTATGATATCAAGTATTCCTATCTCATCCAAAATCCTACCTTACCATGGCTCTGATCAATGGCCCATTGAGCTAGACATATATATCAAGGGGAGTCCTCTCAAATGCTCCTTTCGATTTGAGCACTTTTGGCTCGAACACCTTGGATTCCTAGACAATATTAAAACCTGGTGGGAGGAAATATATCCTCCCTCCCTTTCACCCATGTTTAGATTCAAAAAAAAAATCAAACACCCCAAAGGTTGCATAAGAAGATGGAGCAAAGAAGAGTTTGGCAATATTTTTAAGGCAAATAAAAAGTTAGAAGCACAAATGCAACATATTCAACAATCTATGATCCTAGAAGGGCGCACATAACAACTATTACAAGAAGAAGATGATCAAGTACATGAAGAGCTAACAACTCACAGTAGGCAAGAGAAAATCTTATGGAAACATAAATCTAGACCTAGGTGTCTCAAGGATGGGGGAGAAAAACACCAAATTCTTCCACCACTCAGTAATTCAAAGAAGTCACCCAAAAAATATTTCATCCATCAAATACAGTCAAGGAAACAATCTCAAATACCATGTTGATATAGAATAGGAACCAATCAGCTTCTACAAAAACCTTCTCACTGAACCCATCAGGGATAGAAGGCCGACCATTCAAAAAATTACCCAACACATTCCATGCCTAATCTCCCCAAAGAAAAATGATTTTCTCCTTCAATCTTTCCCTCTGGAAGAGATATAAAGAGTTTTTATGCATATGCCCAAAGACAAATCCCCTAGTCTAGATAGATTCACAATAGATTTCTTCTATACCTGTTGGAATATTATTAAACAGGATGTTTGAGACCTTGTGGATGACTCCCACAAATTTTCCAACATTCTACCTACCCTAGATGCCACCTTTCTTACCCTTATACCCAAAGAGGAAAGATATTATGACCCCAACAAATTCCGCCCCATTGCTTTCTGTAATGTTGTCTTCAAGATCATAACCAAAGCTATAACCAATCACTTAAAAGTGCTCCTCCCTTCCCTCATCTCCAATGAACAAACCAACTACGTGGAGGGACGTGAAATCCTTGACAACTGTTAGAATTAAAGAGGTGTGCTCGTTTTTCCATAGACAATATAGCAATATTGTTACCCAACCATAGGCACAAAGGCCACCCTCGAGCACCTTAACCTTGACAGACATAATATTTATGGTAGAAGACCAATATCCAAACAAGGCTAGTGCACCTTTCTCCAAGGGTAGTGCACTAAGAAAGAATAACCAGAAACCAAGAAGAAAGTCCAAACCATAACCAAGAGAAATTCCAACCAAAATCTAAAATCCCAGTTGCAACAACTGCAACTGCACTCCCTCTCCAGACTTGTGCTCCACTAGTCTTATGCAGTTGTGAGAGTGAGAGTGACAAATGAGCTCTAGTGCCCTCTATTTATACTGCTCTATCCCACTTGACTGGGTTGACTTATCTTTCTAGAGAATAATAACTCAATATTAAATATTCTCTTGAGCTGAATTGTCTTCTAGGGTTATTATGCAACGTTTTAGGGTTTCTCTTGCTTCCCAGAATATTCTAGTCTTGTCAAAGGTTACACGTGGAGGTTAATACCTCCCGTAGCTACCATAATATCAACACTTCCTCCTAGCTAGGAAGGTATTAAAGGAAATGGTCTTGAGCAAAAACAAACCATTCAACCGATAACATCATCATAGCCACACAAGCTATCTCATGATCACGTAGTTCAACTCACAAGAAAAATCATCACTATCAATATCATCTGATAGAATCAAATGAATCATCTCTCAAATCCATACTCCATCTAAGTAATCGAGCATGATGTTGAATAAGCCACTCACTCTACAGAGTGACACAAGGACCATTCTTCTAATCCGAACATATGTCCTAGAAGAATGATTGTTCTAGCAATTGTTGAAAGCTATGCCATGGGCTACAGAGACCATTCCTACAAGAATCTCAGTCTAGGACTATTTTCTAACCAGGTCATATGTACCATAGAGATTCGTCTCTACCTATATTCCTTAGAAAATATCAGTCCTGAATCATTTTCCTAATTGACCCAAAATCTGTGCCTTAAGAAAATACCAGTCCATGATATGTCAACAAACTGTCAATATGGACCATTCTCCACAGAGAGAATGCTTATGCACCAACAATCTATTCTATCTGGACCATTCTCTGCCTGGAGAATGTCAATCCACCTTCAAACTGACTATCCATCTGGCTGGAAATCAACTCCAAGACTAGTGGTAGTCTCCATGACACTCAGATAGTAGCATATTGTTGCTGTAATTCCATCCAATAGAGCACAATTGTGTCTATCCATAGTAGTATACAACTACTATCCATTGGTATACAACCACTCCTAGTAGCACACCGCTACTAACCAATGACACACGATCACTACCAGTGGATCAAATCCACCACAATATCATACAACTATTGTCCAGAGACAAACAATCTCCACAACAATCATATCATCTAATATCAACCTGCATAAAAAATATCATGATACAAAATGAGTTATCTAGGCCATTCTTCCACTCACATCTGTGAGATCTGAAAGAGAATAATCCCTCAGAAAGTAAAACATCATCCATGGGTTATCTGGACAATTCTTCCCAAGCATAGAAGAATACATGTCCTTGATTTCTGATCCTGGACCATTCGCCTAATTGAGCCATTCCTCCGGCACTAATCACAGTGCAACTTGGAGAGAATGAGTCTTCCCTAGAGAATGTCTGTCCCTGATTGCTGAACCTGGGCCATTCACCTAACTGGTCCATTTCTTTGGAAATAATCACAGTGTAACCTGGAGAGAATGAGTCTACCCTAGGGAATGACTGTTTGGACTATTTCCTATGGAAATGGTTGTCTTACACCAACCTCCAAAATGGACCATTCTTCGAAACTTCTCACAACTGTGAACTTTGAAAGAATGATTGCTTGGTGAGGCAGAACATTCTACTTGACCACTACTCAGAGTAATTTCCAGAAGAATGACTATCCTAGACCATTCCCCAAGACTAGCCACAAGGGGAATCCTTGTCTATGGTACATCAACAATCTATCAGACCATTTTCATTACGAAAATGATTGTCTGATCTCGACCATTTTCTGAACTGGAAAATGATTGTCCGTCAGAAATATCGAATCACTTTATCAACTGGAAAGGAACTTCCCAAACTGGACCATTTTCCGAATTGGAAAATGATTGTCCATAAATCAATAACATATCAACACTCCCTCCCAACCTAGGAGTAATCACTTCCTTTTTCAATAAGGAAGTTGTCTCTACAAGCCCCAACTTGTCCCTTAAGTACACAAAATTTTCATCTTGGACAGTGGCTTTACCAAAATATATGTTATTTGCTCATTTGTGGAGATATACTAGAGAACCACTTCTCCCCTCTGGAATTTATTACATAGAATATAATGCTTGATCTCAATGTGCTTCGACCTATCATGGAACACAGGGTTCTCTGAAATCTTCACATAACTTTGATCATCATAATATATCATGATCGAATTCAACACCTGATCAGACAGTCCAAAAACCAACTTACAGAGCCACACTACTTCTATACAAGCATCACAAGTTGCAATATACTCTGCTTTTGCAGTGCTGAGTGCAACAGACTTTTGTTTCCTGCTAGCCCATGACATCGTGGCAAAGCTCAAATTGAAACATATCCAAGTAGCACTTCTTATGTCATATTCACTCCCTACCCAATCTGAATCTATAAATCCATGCAGTTGTATATCATAACTCAAACGTCCCACAAGGGAAATATTCAGTTGAGTATTCTCCAAATACATTAACGAGCCAATCAATTGTCGATACAAAGACATGTCTACTGGATCAAAGTCTCTCAACTTCTTCAGATCTGTCATTATGGTAGTTTTCCATGGATTTGCAATCCATCATCCCAAACTTCTGAAGAACCATTTCAATATACTCCCTCTGTCATAGGAAGTTTTCACCACGCTTTTGTTGTACATGAGAGGCTCTGCACCAAGTTTGCTTGAACCCATACAAGGTCTTCTTCCATTTGCATACAAGGGTCTCTTCCTGGTATACCTCAAAGCCTTAAGGTTTCTCTACATATGCTTCTTCTTCAATTACTCTGTTGAGAAGAACAGTATTTACATTCATCTGATGTAAAATCCAACCCATGGATACTGCAAGATATATAATGGCTCAGGTAGAGGTATGTCTGGTTACTGGAACAAGCTATCATTGTAGTCTTCTCCCTCCTTCTAGGAGAACCCTCTAGCCTTGAGTCTTTCCTTGTATCTATCAATTCTCAAGTCTTTTTCCCAATTTCTCACATACATTGTTCTTCATCACAACTTTCTTCCATTCCTTTTGCTTGACTGCTTCTAGTGGATTCAAACTAGTTCAATTGGTTGTTATGACATTTTCTTTCTTTCTTGGAATATTCATGTTCTTCCTCATGTTTTTCTTCAATGTTGGAGTCCATGGAATCTTCTATAGATTACATTCCCTTCTTTCCTTATTCCTCCAACCTTTATTCATAGGAACATAAATGTAGATGGAAAGCCAGGGATATTCAAGGCTTCTTGAAGAAGACTTCTTCTAGAGTCAAGCTAAACACGTGCTGCTTATCATGGTTGCTACTTCCAATGAAGAACATGGACAGATACTTCATGGTATTCATAGATTCTTCAATGGATCATATCGTTGGGGATTATCTCCCTCATAATCCTAGCTTCATGCCTGAATGAGCAATATGCATGCTCTTCTTTTGGAATTATGTGATCATATCCCTCCATCTGAGAGATTCCATGTTTATGTCTGTTGCATCTCTCTTTGCTTTCTAAAAAGTGTCACAAGCATGTTCTGGTTTCCTTTTGATTCCTGACTTCCTTCAAGTCTGACTCCTCTGAGTCTCTTTAAGTTTGTTTTTATCTGTTTTGATTGTTGCCCATGCGGAAGCTATGTCATCCTTATAAACATATTCTATGACAGCTTCCGCAAGGATTGTTCATCAAACATATTTCACAAGGGTACTTGCTCGAAACATGAACAATAAGAGAAAACAAGAAATATCTATCTAGAGGAGATGTCAGTTCATCTTGCAAACAAGTATAATAAGCATCTATATCAATAGTATTCATTACACCTAACAATGATATAATCTTTCAAAGACTGCTTTTCACAATTTGTAATGTAGTAACTATCACCCTTGATATACACAAATTTGAAGCTTAACAATTTAATCAAACCTGGAACCTGAAGCCTCAATTGATATGGAGGGTGCACTTGTTCCTCTGAATGCACTGAATCCAAGATTATATCTTGCAAAAGGTCTCTAATACTTTTCCTGCAAACACACTCATGTTTTTCTAGATGATATAACTTAGATAGCATATACAAGTGCATACCTTTGAAGTCTTGTAACATCGTCCAACTTGTCTTCCAATATGAAACTAGATACCATCTGACAAGAAGAGATTAGAAACTCAATCAGAAGATTCAATCATTAGAACAAGCTAGAAACTCTAAAATTTCAACTTTGACCACACAATCAATTTGACCATAAGTCAACCTTTGACTTTGACTTTGACCATACAAACTTTGACTTTGACTTTGACCAAAAATTCAAAACTGATGTTTTTTCTAGCTGAGAGTACCAAGAGGTGCGTTAGGATAGGGTGTATTAGGATGTCAATGAATTAGGTCAAAATTTTCATCATAAGTATATGAACATAAGGGTTAGGGTTTGTTGCAGCTGCATAATCAGAAAACCTAGTTGCAACTGTAACTGGTGCCATAAGGAGCTTAAAAAATAACTTCTCAATCTATCTTCCAGTGGTTAGACTATCTGAAGATAGTGTGGGCCCATGACCTATTAGAATTAAAGAGATGTTCTCATTTTTTCATAGACAATATAACAATATTGTCACCCAATCATAGGCACAAAGGCCACCCTCGAGCACCTTAACCTAGACAGACAAAATAATTCCAGTAGCAGAACAATAGCCAACCAAGGCTAGTGCACCTTTCTCCAAGGGTAGCGCACCAAGCAAGAATAACTAGAAACCAAGAAGAAAGTCCAAACCATAACCAAGAGAAATTCCAACCAAAAGACACAATCCCAGTTGCAACAACTGCAACTACACTCCCTCTCCAAACTTACGCACCACTAGTCTTATGCAGTTGTGAGAGTGAGAGTGACAAATGAGCTCCAACACCCTTTATTTATATTGTTCTATCTCACTTGACTAGGATGACTTCTCTTTCTAGAGGCTAATAACTCAATATTAAATATTCTCTTGAGCCGACTTGTCTTCTAGGGTTATTATCCATTGTTTTAGGGTTTCTCTTGCTTCCCGAAATATTCTAGTCTTGTCAAAGGTTACACGTGGAGGTTAATACCTCCCACAGCTACCATAATATGAACAACGACATCATTCTAGCTCATGAAGTCACCCATTCCCTGAAAATTACCAAAATTCCTTGCATGCTCATCAAACTTGACATGTCCAAATATTTTGACAAACTCAGCTGGAAATACATCCAACAAGTTCTCTTAACCTTTGGTTTCTCTTCCAGATGGGTAAAGTGGATCCTATCTCTCACATCCTCAACCTTTTTCTCCATCATCATAAACATATCACCCTCTGCAACCTTTGCACCCTCCTAGGGCAATCGACAAGGAGACCTTGTGTCTCCTTTCCTCTTCATTCTCATGGTTGAAGGCCTTAGAAGAGATATGAAAGTAGTTGTAGAAGACAATACGATACGAGGGCCACGGTTATATGGTTATGATCATCCTATATCCCATTGGAAATTTGTTGATGACAAAATGCTCATGGGAACACCTTCAGTTTGGGAAGCCAAAGCTATAAACCAAGTCCTCTCGGACTTCATGGAAGCCTCAGGTACTTCTATGAATCAAGCTAAATCCCATATTTTTTTCTTTAACACTCACTTGGTTGTGAAGAGTCATATTTCTAGAATTCTCGACTTTTAAAGGAGCCCACTTTTGTCCAAATATCTTAGAGCCCCTTTGATGGAAAATTATATGTGGAACTTCTCATGGGAAGATATGCTTACAAGGATGGACCACAAGCTATCCTGTTAGACCTATAGATGCCTCAAGTCTCCCAGCAGGTCGATTCTCATAAAATACGTTCTCCAAGCGATGCCTCTCTATCTCTTTTCGACATTGGCTTCCCTTAAGAATGTCCTCAGAGATGTCTGCAATATCTGATGCTCCTTCCTTTGAGGGGATCTTCAAAAAATCATAAATGGGGACTTGTAGCATGGGAAAAAATTTGCTTCCCCAAGAAATGATGTGGGATTATCCTTAGAGACCTTGAAACTCTTAGCACTTCCCTAGGGGATAAGACTTGGTGGAATTGTCTCAAAAACAAAGAAGCACTACGGAGCAAATTCTGGCATAAAAAATATTATCCCAAAATAAATCATCAAGACCTCATCCACCTTGATGGTCACGACCCTAGCTTAATTATTTGGAACTCAACATGGGAAAATAAGCACCTCATTACCAAGAATAGCTTTTGGGAAATCAGGAACGAACAACATTCTCTAATATGGGATGACACCTGGTAGTAAAACCCATCTTTAAGCAACAAACTAGAATTACAACAACTCTGCACTAATATGCTCAACCAAGGGAGGAAAATCGTGGACCAATATTGGCTTCCCAAACAATCAAATGACCAATGGAGATCCTGGATCCCTAAAGATCAATGGAACCCCCTGACCTCGAATTGGGACAACTTCTTGTAAGACCTCAATAATAGACAAATAAAAGTAAAAGATAGAGAAGACACCTTGAGATGGGGCTATAAACCCACATGATCATTTACTCTCAAAGAATCTTAGAGATTATCTTCTAATGGGATACATCAACAACAACAACCCATATGGAATAAAATCTAGGGGAAAAATCTCTAGCTAAAAATATCATTCTTCGTTTGGCTTCTTACTTGTAGGAAAATACTCACTTGGGATAACCTCACCAAAAGAGGATTTGTTGGCCCAGGGATCTGCAACATTTTTCATCAGAAGGGGGAACAGAGGGAACACTTGAACTCAATAGCTTCTCAATCTCTGTTGAGCTCTAGGACCTTGGGGCCATGACCTTCCACACCAAGGATTGCAAGAGAGACATCGTGAATGAAACCATTGTTAGTTGGAGGGACCATGCCTTCTCAAAACTAATCGTCAATTGAGCTTGGAAGCTCCTCCCGAGCTTTCTACTTTGGGGAATCTAGAAGGAACGAAATCATCACATCTTCAAACAACCAACACTCTGATATATAAACTATTTGGTAGAACATCAAACTCCACATCAAGGAAACCACAATCTTGAATCCTTGGGAAGAAAAGAATTGGCCAATCACAGCTTAGGAAATCCATATCCTCGAGGATATGGGTATAATGAACCTATCAAGAAATCCCAACTCCTTCGTACCCAAATCTCCTATAACCACCCCCGACTCCTAGATCCCTCCCCCTGGCTTCCTTAAATTGAACTTCGATGGTGCCTCCAAAGGAAATACATGCCCACCTGGTATTGGAGGTGCAATTTGCAATGAGCAGGGTGATATCCTATGGTTGTTCTCTGATTTTATTGGCATGGACACTAATAATGCAGTAGAAATATAAGCTTTGGAGAAAGGCCTCACTTTAGCTATCAAAGAGAGATTTCACAAGATTATTATGGAAGGGGAATCTCATATTATTATACATATGCTCTGAAAACTCCAGAACGACTCCCCTATTGCCAAAATATCCAAAAGTTGATGACTAGAATGAAGTCTTCAACTTATACAATGACTAATCTCTTAGAATGAAATCATCATTCCCATTCACACCAAAAGAGTGGCCAACAATGTTGCAGATTGCCTTGCCAATTCAAGAGATCCAAAATAATTACATCGATCAGTCTGGAAATGGGACCCCCTCTCTACCTCCCCCCTCTCGTTAGACTAAAAGGATCTCTCCCAATCTGACGTCTCTCAGACAGATCCAGGGCACCTGGATTAGGTGGCAAGGAGGAAATTCATGAAACATCGGGGGGCCTCGATCCCCTCCCCCACTTGGCAGCCTCACGACTCTCCACGAATGCTACCCGAATTCACCCCCACCCCTCCACATAAATGTTTAGCCATCCCAGTTCATATTCTGACGTGTGATCGTCCTCATCTTACACTGGTATCATTCCTCTTGTCTGAGTATTGAAGATATAGAACCATCAACAATTAGTGCCAGTAATGGCGTCAGATAACACTATCCTAGCTCTAGTTAGTTGTCCCTCCCTCAGGGTACTTTATTCCCTACCTCAACATTCTCACCTTGCCTTTTATTTGTCCCTGCTATGCCTCATCTAACTTTTCTTTTTCCTAACCCCCAGACTGTTCATTACCATTCACTACTGCTCTCATTCTTCACTCCATCTCAACCTGTCATCGTCTCAGAGCTCCAATGCCATGAGAGGTCCACCGTTAGTGTGCCCACAGTCATAGGGGTGGCTCTCTGGCTCACCAAACTCAAGTTGTGGTTTCTCAAGCAACCGAAGCTTATGAAGTGCATACTCCTTTGGAGGTCCAAGATGAATTGGATCTAGCAGAGGTTGACGCTCAGGTCCTTTGGAACTTCATAGATAATGAAGTTGTTGATGAAAGTATTGGTTCTTGGATCCCTCATCCGAGTACCTACCAAAATTGAGCCACCCTATATTCCAAAAATGTGGACATTTATTGGATTCTTAAGACCCTTATGGGTAAAGTTCTTGTGGAGAGAAGCGAGGCTCAACAAGAAATTTTCTCACAGCTAGATGAAATGCAACGACAACTGCAGGACATGAACCTGAAGCTTGACAAGCTTTCCAACAAGAACACGACCCAAGCTGAAGAAGACCAAGTGCATACTCAACCAATGGCGCATACCCCAGAGACATTCTTCAGTCCGCCTCTTTGATTTTTCATGATTTTCCCTCTCTTTTTTTGGTTTTACATACATGGAGCTCTAGAGGCTTTCACCCCACCTCGCAACAATTTAAGGATAACTATAGATGTTTTCAAGTTTCTGTGGTGAGGAGTTTCGCAGGTGTTGTCTGGATAATCCACAGTTGGTGTCATTTCGTCATCGACGTTTCGAATCTGAATCGGGATTCATCATCATGACTAATCGTTGAATGCGAGCTTGCTGATCGTCGTCTATTAATACTTTAAATGCAAGACAATTTTTAATTTATAAGTTTTTAACCAAGTCGGCTATCCTAATTTTGGAGTTAAACAAAAAGAGAAATCAATTAAATTAATGAGACTTAGTAATTATATGGATGAAGTATGGATATAAATCTAGGGTTTTTGA
>ML798010.1:44311-114130 GCA_009831015.1 Picea engelmannii | reverse complement strand
TTTAATATCATTACTTCCCTAGTATAAAATAAATGATGGATTTGTAGACTTGATAAGGATTCTCAACAATTCCTCTCTCTTATCCAACAGATGGAATGGATGGACCTTGAACCCACCAATGGCTTGCATAATTGAAACAACAAGAGAGGAGGAAAAGAGAATATAACATCTAGACTAGACCGATTTATGGTTTCAACACTACTTATGATATCAAGTATTCCTATCTCATCCAAAATCCTACCTTACCATGGCTCTGATCAATGGCCCATTGAGCTAGACATATATATCAAGGGGAGTCCTCTCAAATGCTCCTTTCGATTTGAGCACTTTTGGCTCGAACACCTTGGATTCCTAGACAATATTAAAACCTGGTGGGAGGAAATATATCCTCCCTCCCTTTCACCCATGTTTAGATTCAAAAAAAAAATCAAACACCCCAAAGGTTGCATAAGAAGATGGAGCAAAGAAGAGTTTGGCAATATTTTTAAGGCAAATAAAAAGTTAGAAGCACAAATGCAACATATTCAACAATCTATGATCCTAGAAGGGCGCACATAACAACTATTACAAGAAGAAGATGATCAAGTACATGAAGAGCTAACAACTCACAGTAGGCAAGAGAAAATCTTATGGAAACATAAATCTAGACCTAGGTGTCTCAAGGATGGGGGAGAAAAACACCAAATTCTTCCACCACTCAGTAATTCAAAGAAGTCACCCAAAAAATATTTCATCCATCAAATACAGTCAAGGAAACAATCTCAAATACCATGTTGATATAGAATAGGAACCAATCAGCTTCTACAAAAACCTTCTCACTGAACCCATCAGGGATAGAAGGCCGACCATTCAAAAAATTACCCAACACATTCCATGCCTAATCTCCCCAAAGAAAAATGATTTTCTCCTTCAATCTTTCCCTCTGGAAGAGATATAAAGAGTTTTTATGCATATGCCCAAAGACAAATCCCCTAGTCTAGATAGATTCACAATAGATTTCTTCTATACCTGTTGGAATATTATTAAACAGGATGTTTGAGACCTTGTGGATGACTCCCACAAATTTTCCAACATTCTACCTACCCTAGATGCCACCTTTCTTACCCTTATACCCAAAGAGGAAAGATATTATGACCCCAACAAATTCCGCCCCATTGCTTTCTGTAATGTTGTCTTCAAGATCATAACCAAAGCTATAACCAATCACTTAAAAGTGCTCCTCCCTTCCCTCATCTCCAATGAACAAACCAACTACGTGGAGGGACGTGAAATCCTTGACAACTGTTAGAATTAAAGAGGTGTGCTCGTTTTTCCATAGACAATATAGCAATATTGTTACCCAACCATAGGCACAAAGGCCACCCTCGAGCACCTTAACCTTGACAGACATAATATTTATGGTAGAAGACCAATATCCAAACAAGGCTAGTGCACCTTTCTCCAAGGGTAGTGCACTAAGAAAGAATAACCAGAAACCAAGAAGAAAGTCCAAACCATAACCAAGAGAAATTCCAACCAAAATCTAAAATCCCAGTTGCAACAACTGCAACTGCACTCCCTCTCCAGACTTGTGCTCCACTAGTCTTATGCAGTTGTGAGAGTGAGAGTGACAAATGAGCTCTAGTGCCCTCTATTTATACTGCTCTATCCCACTTGACTGGGTTGACTTATCTTTCTAGAGAATAATAACTCAATATTAAATATTCTCTTGAGCTGAATTGTCTTCTAGGGTTATTATGCAACGTTTTAGGGTTTCTCTTGCTTCCCAGAATATTCTAGTCTTGTCAAAGGTTACACGTGGAGGTTAATACCTCCCGTAGCTACCATAATATCAACACTTCCTCCTAGCTAGGAAGGTATTAAAGGAAATGGTCTTGAGCAAAAACAAACCATTCAACCGATAACATCATCATAGCCACACAAGCTATCTCATGATCACGTAGTTCAACTCACAAGAAAAATCATCACTATCAATATCATCTGATAGAATCAAATGAATCATCTCTCAAATCCATACTCCATCTAAGTAATCGAGCATGATGTTGAATAAGCCACTCACTCTACAGAGTGACACAAGGACCATTCTTCTAATCCGAACATATGTCCTAGAAGAATGATTGTTCTAGCAATTGTTGAAAGCTATGCCATGGGCTACAGAGACCATTCCTACAAGAATCTCAGTCTAGGACTATTTTCTAACCAGGTCATATGTACCATAGAGATTCGTCTCTACCTATATTCCTTAGAAAATATCAGTCCTGAATCATTTTCCTAATTGACCCAAAATCTGTGCCTTAAGAAAATACCAGTCCATGATATGTCAACAAACTGTCAATATGGACCATTCTCCACAGAGAGAATGCTTATGCACCAACAATCTATTCTATCTGGACCATTCTCTGCCTGGAGAATGTCAATCCACCTTCAAACTGACTATCCATCTGGCTGGAAATCAACTCCAAGACTAGTGGTAGTCTCCATGACACTCAGATAGTAGCATATTGTTGCTGTAATTCCATCCAATAGAGCACAATTGTGTCTATCCATAGTAGTATACAACTACTATCCATTGGTATACAACCACTCCTAGTAGCACACCGCTACTAACCAATGACACACGATCACTACCAGTGGATCAAATCCACCACAATATCATACAACTATTGTCCAGAGACAAACAATCTCCACAACAATCATATCATCTAATATCAACCTGCATAAAAAATATCATGATACAAAATGAGTTATCTAGGCCATTCTTCCACTCACATCTGTGAGATCTGAAAGAGAATAATCCCTCAGAAAGTAAAACATCATCCATGGGTTATCTGGACAATTCTTCCCAAGCATAGAAGAATACATGTCCTTGATTTCTGATCCTGGACCATTCGCCTAATTGAGCCATTCCTCCGGCACTAATCACAGTGCAACTTGGAGAGAATGAGTCTTCCCTAGAGAATGTCTGTCCCTGATTGCTGAACCTGGGCCATTCACCTAACTGGTCCATTTCTTTGGAAATAATCACAGTGTAACCTGGAGAGAATGAGTCTACCCTAGGGAATGACTGTTTGGACTATTTCCTATGGAAATGGTTGTCTTACACCAACCTCCAAAATGGACCATTCTTCGAAACTTCTCACAACTGTGAACTTTGAAAGAATGATTGCTTGGTGAGGCAGAACATTCTACTTGACCACTACTCAGAGTAATTTCCAGAAGAATGACTATCCTAGACCATTCCCCAAGACTAGCCACAAGGGGAATCCTTGTCTATGGTACATCAACAATCTATCAGACCATTTTCATTACGAAAATGATTGTCTGATCTCGACCATTTTCTGAACTGGAAAATGATTGTCCGTCAGAAATATCGAATCACTTTATCAACTGGAAAGGAACTTCCCAAACTGGACCATTTTCCGAATTGGAAAATGATTGTCCATAAATCAATAACATATCAACACTCCCTCCCAACCTAGGAGTAATCACTTCCTTTTTCAATAAGGAAGTTGTCTCTACAAGCCCCAACTTGTCCCTTAAGTACACAAAATTTTCATCTTGGACAGTGGCTTTACCAAAATATATGTTATTTGCTCATTTGTGGAGATATACTAGAGAACCACTTCTCCCCTCTGGAATTTATTACATAGAATATAATGCTTGATCTCAATGTGCTTCGACCTATCATGGAACACAGGGTTCTCTGAAATCTTCACATAACTTTGATCATCATAATATATCATGATCGAATTCAACACCTGATCAGACAGTCCAAAAACCAACTTACAGAGCCACACTACTTCTATACAAGCATCACAAGTTGCAATATACTCTGCTTTTGCAGTGCTGAGTGCAACAGACTTTTGTTTCCTGCTAGCCCATGACATCGTGGCAAAGCTCAAATTGAAACATATCCAAGTAGCACTTCTTATGTCATATTCACTCCCTACCCAATCTGAATCTATAAATCCATGCAGTTGTATATCATAACTCAAACGTCCCACAAGGGAAATATTCAGTTGAGTATTCTCCAAATACATTAACGAGCCAATCAATTGTCGATACAAAGACATGTCTACTGGATCAAAGTCTCTCAACTTCTTCAGATCTGTCATTATGGTAGTTTTCCATGGATTTGCAATCCATCATCCCAAACTTCTGAAGAACCATTTCAATATACTCCCTCTGTCATAGGAAGTTTTCACCACGCTTTTGTTGTACATGAGAGGCTCTGCACCAAGTTTGCTTGAACCCATACAAGGTCTTCTTCCATTTGCATACAAGGGTCTCTTCCTGGTATACCTCAAAGCCTTAAGGTTTCTCTACATATGCTTCTTCTTCAATTACTCTGTTGAGAAGAACAGTATTTACATTCATCTGATGTAAAATCCAACCCATGGATACTGCAAGATATATAATGGCTCAGGTAGAGGTATGTCTGGTTACTGGAACAAGCTATCATTGTAGTCTTCTCCCTCCTTCTAGGAGAACCCTCTAGCCTTGAGTCTTTCCTTGTATCTATCAATTCTCAAGTCTTTTTCCCAATTTCTCACATACATTGTTCTTCATCACAACTTTCTTCCATTCCTTTTGCTTGACTGCTTCTAGTGGATTCAAACTAGTTCAATTGGTTGTTATGACATTTTCTTTCTTTCTTGGAATATTCATGTTCTTCCTCATGTTTTTCTTCAATGTTGGAGTCCATGGAATCTTCTATAGATTACATTCCCTTCTTTCCTTATTCCTCCAACCTTTATTCATAGGAACATAAATGTAGATGGAAAGCCAGGGATATTCAAGGCTTCTTGAAGAAGACTTCTTCTAGAGTCAAGCTAAACACGTGCTGCTTATCATGGTTGCTACTTCCAATGAAGAACATGGACAGATACTTCATGGTATTCATAGATTCTTCAATGGATCATATCGTTGGGGATTATCTCCCTCATAATCCTAGCTTCATGCCTGAATGAGCAATATGCATGCTCTTCTTTTGGAATTATGTGATCATATCCCTCCATCTGAGAGATTCCATGTTTATGTCTGTTGCATCTCTCTTTGCTTTCTAAAAAGTGTCACAAGCATGTTCTGGTTTCCTTTTGATTCCTGACTTCCTTCAAGTCTGACTCCTCTGAGTCTCTTTAAGTTTGTTTTTATCTGTTTTGATTGTTGCCCATGCGGAAGCTATGTCATCCTTATAAACATATTCTATGACAGCTTCCGCAAGGATTGTTCATCAAACATATTTCACAAGGGTACTTGCTCGAAACATGAACAATAAGAGAAAACAAGAAATATCTATCTAGAGGAGATGTCAGTTCATCTTGCAAACAAGTATAATAAGCATCTATATCAATAGTATTCATTACACCTAACAATGATATAATCTTTCAAAGACTGCTTTTCACAATTTGTAATGTAGTAACTATCACCCTTGATATACACAAATTTGAAGCTTAACAATTTAATCAAACCTGGAACCTGAAGCCTCAATTGATATGGAGGGTGCACTTGTTCCTCTGAATGCACTGAATCCAAGATTATATCTTGCAAAAGGTCTCTAATACTTTTCCTGCAAACACACTCATGTTTTTCTAGATGATATAACTTAGATAGCATATACAAGTGCATACCTTTGAAGTCTTGTAACATCGTCCAACTTGTCTTCCAATATGAAACTAGATACCATCTGACAAGAAGAGATTAGAAACTCAATCAGAAGATTCAATCATTAGAACAAGCTAGAAACTCTAAAATTTCAACTTTGACCACACAATCAATTTGACCATAAGTCAACCTTTGACTTTGACTTTGACCATACAAACTTTGACTTTGACTTTGACCAAAAATTCAAAACTGATGTTTTTTCTAGCTGAGAGTACCAAGAGGTGCGTTAGGATAGGGTGTATTAGGATGTCAATGAATTAGGTCAAAATTTTCATCATAAGTATATGAACATAAGGGTTAGGGTTTGTTGCAGCTGCATAATCAGAAAACCTAGTTGCAACTGTAACTGGTGCCATAAGGAGCTTAAAAAATAACTTCTCAATCTATCTTCCAGTGGTTAGACTATCTGAAGATAGTGTGGGCCCATGACCTATTAGAATTAAAGAGATGTTCTCATTTTTTCATAGACAATATAACAATATTGTCACCCAATCATAGGCACAAAGGCCACCCTCGAGCACCTTAACCTAGACAGACAAAATAATTCCAGTAGCAGAACAATAGCCAACCAAGGCTAGTGCACCTTTCTCCAAGGGTAGCGCACCAAGCAAGAATAACTAGAAACCAAGAAGAAAGTCCAAACCATAACCAAGAGAAATTCCAACCAAAAGACACAATCCCAGTTGCAACAACTGCAACTACACTCCCTCTCCAAACTTACGCACCACTAGTCTTATGCAGTTGTGAGAGTGAGAGTGACAAATGAGCTCCAACACCCTTTATTTATATTGTTCTATCTCACTTGACTAGGATGACTTCTCTTTCTAGAGGCTAATAACTCAATATTAAATATTCTCTTGAGCCGACTTGTCTTCTAGGGTTATTATCCATTGTTTTAGGGTTTCTCTTGCTTCCCGAAATATTCTAGTCTTGTCAAAGGTTACACGTGGAGGTTAATACCTCCCACAGCTACCATAATATGAACAACGACATCATTCTAGCTCATGAAGTCACCCATTCCCTGAAAATTACCAAAATTCCTTGCATGCTCATCAAACTTGACATGTCCAAATATTTTGACAAACTCAGCTGGAAATACATCCAACAAGTTCTCTTAACCTTTGGTTTCTCTTCCAGATGGGTAAAGTGGATCCTATCTCTCACATCCTCAACCTTTTTCTCCATCATCATAAACATATCACCCTCTGCAACCTTTGCACCCTCCTAGGGCAATCGACAAGGAGACCTTGTGTCTCCTTTCCTCTTCATTCTCATGGTTGAAGGCCTTAGAAGAGATATGAAAGTAGTTGTAGAAGACAATACGATACGAGGGCCACGGTTATATGGTTATGATCATCCTATATCCCATTGGAAATTTGTTGATGACAAAATGCTCATGGGAACACCTTCAGTTTGGGAAGCCAAAGCTATAAACCAAGTCCTCTCGGACTTCATGGAAGCCTCAGGTACTTCTATGAATCAAGCTAAATCCCATATTTTTTTCTTTAACACTCACTTGGTTGTGAAGAGTCATATTTCTAGAATTCTCGACTTTTAAAGGAGCCCACTTTTGTCCAAATATCTTAGAGCCCCTTTGATGGAAAATTATATGTGGAACTTCTCATGGGAAGATATGCTTACAAGGATGGACCACAAGCTATCCTGTTAGACCTATAGATGCCTCAAGTCTCCCAGCAGGTCGATTCTCATAAAATACGTTCTCCAAGCGATGCCTCTCTATCTCTTTTCGACATTGGCTTCCCTTAAGAATGTCCTCAGAGATGTCTGCAATATCTGATGCTCCTTCCTTTGAGGGGATCTTCAAAAAATCATAAATGGGGACTTGTAGCATGGGAAAAAATTTGCTTCCCCAAGAAATGATGTGGGATTATCCTTAGAGACCTTGAAACTCTTAGCACTTCCCTAGGGGATAAGACTTGGTGGAATTGTCTCAAAAACAAAGAAGCACTACGGAGCAAATTCTGGCATAAAAAATATTATCCCAAAATAAATCATCAAGACCTCATCCACCTTGATGGTCACGACCCTAGCTTAATTATTTGGAACTCAACATGGGAAAATAAGCACCTCATTACCAAGAATAGCTTTTGGGAAATCAGGAACGAACAACATTCTCTAATATGGGATGACACCTGGTAGTAAAACCCATCTTTAAGCAACAAACTAGAATTACAACAACTCTGCACTAATATGCTCAACCAAGGGAGGAAAATCGTGGACCAATATTGGCTTCCCAAACAATCAAATGACCAATGGAGATCCTGGATCCCTAAAGATCAATGGAACCCCCTGACCTCGAATTGGGACAACTTCTTGTAAGACCTCAATAATAGACAAATAAAAGTAAAAGATAGAGAAGACACCTTGAGATGGGGCTATAAACCCACATGATCATTTACTCTCAAAGAATCTTAGAGATTATCTTCTAATGGGATACATCAACAACAACAACCCATATGGAATAAAATCTAGGGGAAAAATCTCTAGCTAAAAATATCATTCTTCGTTTGGCTTCTTACTTGTAGGAAAATACTCACTTGGGATAACCTCACCAAAAGAGGATTTGTTGGCCCAGGGATCTGCAACATTTTTCATCAGAAGGGGGAACAGAGGGAACACTTGAACTCAATAGCTTCTCAATCTCTGTTGAGCTCTAGGACCTTGGGGCCATGACCTTCCACACCAAGGATTGCAAGAGAGACATCGTGAATGAAACCATTGTTAGTTGGAGGGACCATGCCTTCTCAAAACTAATCGTCAATTGAGCTTGGAAGCTCCTCCCGAGCTTTCTACTTTGGGGAATCTAGAAGGAACGAAATCATCACATCTTCAAACAACCAACACTCTGATATATAAACTATTTGGTAGAACATCAAACTCCACATCAAGGAAACCACAATCTTGAATCCTTGGGAAGAAAAGAATTGGCCAATCACAGCTTAGGAAATCCATATCCTCGAGGATATGGGTATAATGAACCTATCAAGAAATCCCAACTCCTTCGTACCCAAATCTCCTATAACCACCCCCGACTCCTAGATCCCTCCCCCTGGCTTCCTTAAATTGAACTTCGATGGTGCCTCCAAAGGAAATACATGCCCACCTGGTATTGGAGGTGCAATTTGCAATGAGCAGGGTGATATCCTATGGTTGTTCTCTGATTTTATTGGCATGGACACTAATAATGCAGTAGAAATATAAGCTTTGGAGAAAGGCCTCACTTTAGCTATCAAAGAGAGATTTCACAAGATTATTATGGAAGGGGAATCTCATATTATTATACATATGCTCTGAAAACTCCAGAACGACTCCCCTATTGCCAAAATATCCAAAAGTTGATGACTAGAATGAAGTCTTCAACTTATACAATGACTAATCTCTTAGAATGAAATCATCATTCCCATTCACACCAAAAGAGTGGCCAACAATGTTGCAGATTGCCTTGCCAATTCAAGAGATCCAAAATAATTACATCGATCAGTCTGGAAATGGGACCCCCTCTCTACCTCCCCCCTCTCGTTAGACTAAAAGGATCTCTCCCAATCTGACGTCTCTCAGACAGATCCAGGGCACCTGGATTAGGTGGCAAGGAGGAAATTCATGAAACATCGGGGGGCCTCGATCCCCTCCCCCACTTGGCAGCCTCACGACTCTCCACGAATGCTACCCGAATTCACCCCCACCCCTCCACATAAATGTTTAGCCATCCCAGTTCATATTCTGACGTGTGATCGTCCTCATCTTACACTGGTATCATTCCTCTTGTCTGAGTATTGAAGATATAGAACCATCAACAATTAGTGCCAGTAATGGCGTCAGATAACACTATCCTAGCTCTAGTTAGTTGTCCCTCCCTCAGGGTACTTTATTCCCTACCTCAACATTCTCACCTTGCCTTTTATTTGTCCCTGCTATGCCTCATCTAACTTTTCTTTTTCCTAACCCCCAGACTGTTCATTACCATTCACTACTGCTCTCATTCTTCACTCCATCTCAACCTGTCATCGTCTCAGAGCTCCAATGCCATGAGAGGTCCACCGTTAGTGTGCCCACAGTCATAGGGGTGGCTCTCTGGCTCACCAAACTCAAGTTGTGGTTTCTCAAGCAACCGAAGCTTATGAAGTGCATACTCCTTTGGAGGTCCAAGATGAATTGGATCTAGCAGAGGTTGACGCTCAGGTCCTTTGGAACTTCATAGATAATGAAGTTGTTGATGAAAGTATTGGTTCTTGGATCCCTCATCCGAGTACCTACCAAAATTGAGCCACCCTATATTCCAAAAATGTGGACATTTATTGGATTCTTAAGACCCTTATGGGTAAAGTTCTTGTGGAGAGAAGCGAGGCTCAACAAGAAATTTTCTCACAGCTAGATGAAATGCAACGACAACTGCAGGACATGAACCTGAAGCTTGACAAGCTTTCCAACAAGAACACGACCCAAGCTGAAGAAGACCAAGTGCATACTCAACCAATGGCGCATACCCCAGAGACATTCTTCAGTCCGCCTCTTTGATTTTTCATGATTTTCCCTCTCTTTTTTTGGTTTTACATACATGGAGCTCTAGAGGCTTTCACCCCACCTCGCAACAATTTAAGGATAACTATAGATGTTTTCAAGTTTCTGTGGTGAGGAGTTTCGCAGGTGTTGTCTGGATAATCCACAGTTGGTGTCATTTCGTCATCGACGTTTCGAATCTGAATCGGGATTCATCATCATGACTAATCGTTGAATGCGAGCTTGCTGATCGTCGTCTATTAATACTTTAAATGCAAGACAATTTTTAATTTATAAGTTTTTAACCAAGTCGGCTATCCTAATTTTGGAGTTAAACAAAAAGAGAAATCAATTAAATTAATGAGACTTAGTAATTATATGGATGAAGTATGGATATAAATCTAGGGTTTTTGAAAGTGATTAGGAGGTTAATTATTTATTCTTTTAGGGTGTATTAGTAACTATTTATTAGAATGATTAAATGTAAGTATTATTTATTTATTATTAGGATGCATTTATAAGTATTGAGAGCAAAAGTGAAATCAAGTAAGTTAATAAGTCAATAATTAGTGTGTCTATGTATATAAATCTAGGTTTTAGGAGGCTTTTAATTATTTATTTATTTAGGGTTTTAAGCAATTAGGTTTTAATTGTAACTAATTATTTAATAGTGTTAATATATGTAGCACGTTAATTTTGATTAGGGTACATTTTTAATGTGATTAGGATATTAATATCATATGATTAAATATGTATATTAATATTGAAAATCAAATAAATTAACAAGTCAATAATTAATAATTATTACCTAAGTGTGGATATTATAACTAGGTGTAAATATTGATAATAACATGTATATATGTATATAGATCTAGGTTTTTGATTATTTATTCATTTAGGGTTTTAAGCAATTAGGTTTTAATCATAACTAATTATTCGAATTAATAGTGTTTAATATAAGTTGTAGGGGTTATTTATGATTAGGGTATGTTTTAATATGATTAGATATTAAAATCCAATGAGGGTTTAGGGTTTGTATTTAGGGTTTATGCAAAAGAGATTTTTAAGTTTTGATAATGGTATATAAACTACAAACTAAGAATTTACTAAAAGTAGATTTGAGGTTTTTTAAGATTAGGATTAGGGTATATAGGACTTAATTAATGAAATATATAGTGACAAGTTTTTAAAATTAGAATTTTTATAGTAGTAATAAGACTAGTTTAGTTAGAACTCTAAACCTATGAACCTATTCAAATTAAATCAAAACAAGTTTAGTTAGACCTTTAAATCTATGAAACTATTCAAATTAAACCGATACAAAAATTAAACCGATACAAACAAGGAAAGGAAAGAAAAATATAAGTGTCATACCTAATTTGGTCCATGATGATACCTTAGTTGGTTGATTAATGGCCATCATGATATTCGGAATCTATCTCCCTATGCACGTTTAGGCTCGACTCGTCTTGTCTCCCAAACCAACGACTCGCCGTTTCGACCAAAACCGGAACCTTCAACTGATCAGCGTTGTTTTAGCCAATTCGCTTCTCTTGTCACGGCCTGAGACTTCAGTATTAACGGAGGCCAGGCACCGACATGTTGGAGCTTCCTAGGTTTACCAACAAGACCATATTCAGAAACGAACGATCAATATAATCTTTTCCACAAATACGTCTTTGAAAAACCAGTGCCTACCGAATTTCGTGATGCTCTTCATTAACCAGGCCATCCAACAGACGGACAGCAGAAAGAGAACTGGTGATAGTAGAATGTTACAATAGATGCACGAGAGTAGCTTGATGATCCCCTTTCTTCAAACGTCTGTTACTCAAAATATGCATCATATCTCCCAGAAACACCATGAAAGCACCTCCAATTGGTTCAACAGTGACCCAGTTACTTGCAATCCTTTGACATGATCTTGGAGTGCTATAGTTATGACTCTAGGCCGTGCCTCTTTTAATTTCTAATGAGTAGACTATACCGTGCAGCCTTATTTGAACGATGGCGGCTTCCACAACCAGCTCTGATGCCAAATGAACAAAAAAATCAAAGCAACAATAATGGAGCAAGACACTAATTAACGGAGAGTAGGTTAATTTGGGAGTAATCTTTTTTTTTAGTTATTTTTTTGTTAAGTGGTTAGTTTTTAAATTTTTAGTAAATTCAGAATTTTTATCGATTTTCTAAATATTTAGATTGGTTTAAAATGGGGCAAATACTTCTGGACTAGGGTTCTGAAATGGTTCTAAAATAGATTGAAGTTTGATCAATAAGAAACTCAGACTACCCTTAAAAATTTGGCCAAATTCAAATCTGTTTTTGCCCTAAAAAAACCTAAACTTCTAAAGGAAGATTACTCCCCAGTTAGCGTACTACCCTTAACCACATTGAAGCTAAGTTAATCATAAAAAAAGATTCTCTGTTATTGCAAATTTGGATGGCTGTCAAAGGTGCTCATTTATTTCAATTTTGTATGACTGTTGCGTACGATTTTCTGGATGTGACTAGAAAAGCAGGTAGTGGGTCTGACTGGCACTATACTTAGCAGGCCTTTGGGCATTTAGGGTTTATGGTCATTTGAATATATCAAATCTGCGCCATAAAGCTTCTAGCAGTACAGTTAGGGCCTGATATAACAGAGCTTACTGCAAAACATTCACGTCAGATATTGATAGTTTCCCAGAAGTCTGACCACAATAGTACAGACGGCCAACGAAGGATGAGGTAGATTGATAAAACATGACAATGATTGTGGGGATGGGGGCAAATGGAGGACGATGATTATTGTTTGTGATATGAAAGGTCGGGTACCTTCATTTTTTACAAGATTTCCAGCTAATTTGTTTGATACTGCCAATTAAATCCGTTTTTGGGTACCAAACAAAATCGGTGGATGATAGTAATTTGTCTGAACATACTGAAAGTGCTACCAGTGAGTGGATGAGAAATTAGGGTTCATTTTTCAACGTGATACTACCAGTGAGTGGATGAGAAATTAGGGTTCATTTTTCAACGTGATAGAATATGTCTCCTACTTTGCTATGCGATGGAGGTGGCATTGACGTGAGGAACCAAAATCTGGAAAGATAGCGCCACTGATTTTTTTTGAAAATATATATTTTTATTGAAAATAGAGAAATTTATAATATTTAATTTTTTAAAATTTTAAATATTTAATTTTTTTAAAATTATTTATTATTATTATTTTTTGACTGGTTGAATCTAACCTCATAAAACATAACACTTCATATCACTCCACTTGTCAATTGAGCTGCCACCTGGATAAAAGTTAAATTTTTTATTTAATTTTTTATTTATTTATTATTTAAAATTAAAATTACAATTAATTATGTTCCTTTAAAATTTGATTTAAATTATTTATAATTTAAAGTTAATATCAAAGTTGTTTTTTAAAAGTGTTATAGCTTCTAAAGGAGGAGCTTGTAAGCCATAACTAAGTCATTATTCACCTACCACCTAGCTTGAATCCTTGACCCAATTTCAAAAGTAACATGTATGTGATTAACATAATTTCAATTTATGTAATGTTGTGTCTCTTGGATAACTAACGTAATTTTTGTTCATTGCATGACATCTCTAGAAAGGGGAGGAACCTTGCATCAATTACACCTGCACCTACACCAATGAATGTACATGCACTTGTAACAAACCAATTCACATTCTGGTTACATATACTAGTTATCACAATAGGGTGGACCATTTTCCCAGGTATGAAGAGATATACATAATTTTCAACACTCGTGGTTTCCCACAAGACGACGAGAATATAGAAGTTTATCGAAATATCTATAAAAGTGGTATTCACCTACTAGCTATTCGTCCAATGTTGTTTCTTTACAATGACACAACGCAATGGTGTCTCAAACAATTTGACCAGAGTACAACTATGATCGTGAGAAAATCAGGAATCCAAATAACGTCTCTGAGGCTCGAAGACATAAACCTCCGATACCACCTTACAGAGCCTATGGTTTCCTTAAATGAACCATTTTTGATGAAATTAAACAAGGACAGCAAGTATTTTGCTGAGTTGATGGAATACTAGTGGTGCAACGAGAAACAAAATTCAAGCAAGGATAAAGGTTAATTCCTAATCAAAAGTTTAAGAGGCCCTACAAAATGTTAAATGCCATGATGTGCAGGATTTATGGAGAAGAGAAGAGCACTCATTTTTTAATGGAGTGGCTTCCCATGGACTACAAAGTGGTGAAGACGGGACAAATTTTCAACTGGGCAAAAATACTAACCTTATATATCTGCCAGAACATCATGAATGTCTCAAGTATGAAAAAACTCATTTTCTACATGTATGCATATCTTATTGATGTTGTCTTCTCTTCCATACAATTTCTTGCCTTCGGATGGAGTTGGGACCATCAATCACTTGTACATGTTTATTGTTTAGAGCTATGGGACATAAACTATAAGAAGTACATTTATGACATATGTGACTATTTCCTCGCTCCCTTTCATATTATAATTTTTTGATATTCAACATATAAAATATAGAAGGAGGCCATAACTGGTATGAAAAATATAACAGACTGGTATTTAGGAAAATATTACACTGATCCAGGTGGATATTGGTGGCCACCCACCTATTCCAACTAGCTCCTCTTGACAGTTTTTAGTTCAGCACGTTCTTCTGTAATCCTTTGTAATTGTGGGTTCTACATTTCTGGGGCTTTCTGAAGCCCTACACAGCTTCCAGGTGGAGATTGGTGGCCACCCACCTAATCCAACTAATTTATTTTTGAAGTTTTCATGTTAGCACATCTTTCTGTATTTCGAGGGTTGTTTTGGGGCCCTAAACAATGTTTTTTTGGCGTGCCACAATCAAACTGAAGATGAAGTCAGAGTTTGGTGGAATAATGTGTAACTCTCTAAAATACCTTTCCAAAGGGCTATCACGAGTCTAAAACGAAGGTCGTATGCAAAATTTATGACCCCGAGAAGTTGAGGTACCAACTTACCCATAGGGGCCCACATAAATTTTGATGTTTCATCTCCTAGGGTTAGGTTTTTGGATGTCTAGGGTTTTGGCATTCATGAGTAATGTTAAAAAGGCCTCTAGAGACTCATTATAATCATTCTTCTTAGACGAATGCACGTAGCAAGATACATCTTTTCTCAGAGATAACTACCATCATTCGAGCAAATTGTTTCAAGTTCTACAGTTTTACAATTTCAGCCTATTTTATTTATTCAATAGAAGTTCTTGTTCACTGGATAACTATTGTTGTTCTTCCTATCTCTGTGTTATTGTATTCAGTCAGTTATTCCTTTCGTTCCACTCCTAAATTCGGATCAGTGGTATTAGAGCGGTATGCTCTTCATTTATTTTTCTTCATGCATGTCCCCGACAAGAACTATGTGCAAGAAGTTGGGACTCGAACCAATCGAGCATTTGCAAGATCAGCCATGTCGATCCCGACAACAACCCATGGGGGATGAGAAGAAAGATGATGGAGTAGAAGATCCTTTTAAAATGTTGCTCGGAGAAGCCCTTGTGCGACAAAGGAATGAAATGATGGACAACTTTGCACAAATCCTTCGGCGGATGCCCACAAGAGACGCATCTTCATCAAGCGGCCATGCAACCCCTTTCAAGGTACACGTAAATTTTGATATTCCATTATTTGAAGTACTGATAGATGCAGATGCTATAGATAAATGGCTAAATCTGTTCGAAGGGTATTTTTCTGTCCACAATTTTTCCTACAGGGAAAAGATTACTTTTGCACTCCTCAAGGTTTTCCCCCATGTTAAGGACTGGTGGGATACTTACTCTAATTAAAGGGCCATAGAGGAATCTGCAATATTTTTGGTTGCCCCCACATGGGATTCCTTTAGAGATGCCATTAAAGAAAAGTACTACCCTATTGGAAGCTACGAGGACCAATACATAAGATGGACCACACTGCGTCAAGAAAGGGACTAGAACGTACCAGATTTCACCAATATTATCCATACCCTATGCACCAAATTGGGTATCAAAGACTCTGAATGACATATGGTGCTCAAATACTGTGGCTATTTTCATAGGTACATTCAAACAAAAATGGAATTTCTGGACATCACATCATTAGGTGCGGCTTATAGATATGCTGTCAAGATCGAGCATAAATTTAAGCAGGAGAGGCAAGATTTTGGATCTGCAAACTCCTCACAGTCGAAGCAGGGAAAAGATGGCCCCAACCCACAAAACAAGGGACAGAGAAAATATGGTCTCTCTCCGGACAACCAGTCCAAGCCACAACCCAAGAAGGGTAATGAGAAGATGAAGAAGGACACTAGCAAATGGTCTAAATACCATAAAATACCTTGGCACAAGACTAAAGAATGTTGCTCCAAGAAGTCATTGGTGGCCGAGATAAAAGCTTCTGAGTCAGAGGCAGATTCTGACTCCGAATCAAATCCAGAAAGTGGGAAGTGGATCATCAATGTCGAATCCAGTGCCACTGTATCTACCACCAAATTCCAACCAAGCAAACCAAAAGAAACAAAGGAAGGGGAACTCCTTTTTCACTCACATATATGGGTAAAGGGAACTCCTCTGCATTTCATTATCTATAGCGACAGTCAGAAGAACATGATTTCAGTAGATGTTGTCAAGCGGTTAGACTTGCTGATAACACCACACCCACAAGCCTATAGCATTAGCTGGCTTCACCAAGGACGAGATCTCTGCGTCATTCAACAGTGTCATCTTCCCTACAACATCAAGCCCTTCAAAGATGAGGTATTGTGTCATATTGTTCCCCTTGAAGTTTGTGATGTTATTTTAGGCCAACCATCTTTTTGGAAGTGACATGGTGTGTATGATTCTAGACCCCGCAATGTTATTATTACTTTGGGAAGATAATTGTATAGGATACCATAGGTAGTGCCACCTACCACTATTTCTTTAATCTCTTATAAGGAATGTAGTAAGGTCATTTCACAGACCGAGAAGTTCGTCTTCTTTGTGATCCATGCTCACAATAAGCATAAGTTCGTCGCCACATCCGTGACCTCTACACAGAGCCTCTCTTTGCAGCAGAAGAAAGTGGACGGGCTCATGGAAGAGTACAGAGACATCTTCTCCTCACCCACCGGGGTACCAACGCACTACCAAGTCAAGCATCCAATTGATCTAACCCCTAGTGCCCCGCTTCCTAATGGACCAGTCTATCATCGCTCGTTGATGGAAAATGATGAAATCAAGTGCCAGATCCAAGAATTGTTTCAAAAGGGGCACATCTGACCCAACTCCTCCCCTTGTAGAAGCACAATTGTGCTGGTGAAGAAGAAAGACAAGACATGGCATCTCTGTATTGATTACAGAGCACTAAACAAAATCACAGTCAGGAACCAGTACCCAATTCCCTGAATTGATAACCTTCTTCACCAACTCAAGGGGGAAAAGTTCTTCATCAAGATTGACCTAAAGTCTCGCTACCACCAGGTTCCCATTGAACCAACTGATGTATGTGTTGGTTGTGGAGCCTGATTATCTTCCTGATTCAAAGGTCTTTGTTTTCAGCTTTTTTTATACCCCATGAAGACTTTACACCCTAGAATATTGTACAACCCTCCACACAGGGGAGTTGGAGGGGGGGCTTGCCCCCCCTGCGGGGTCCAGGGTTAAGCGGGACCCTGAAATAAAAATTTCCTTGTAAATGTATATTGTAATTTCATAGTAAATATGGACCGTTCATTATAAGATCACAAATCTGACGGTAGAAGTTATGTTAGGGTTTTTTCCCCCTCTTTTATGAGGGAATTGTATTGCGGCTATGTATCATTGCGAATATTGTATTCTTAGAGAGGAGATTGTGAGAGAAAGAAGAGTAAGCTACAACAGGTGTGTTGTGGGTTGTATCCCTTCATTTGCTGGATAATAATAAAGGAAGGACCTGAAAATTTCTCTGGTGGACGTAGCCCACACTGGGTGAACCACGTATATCGATGTCTCTATTGTATTGTGTATCTTTTGTGTTTTATTTATGCATTTTTATTTTATTTTATTGCTCTGCAATTTTTTTTTTCTAACAATTGGTATTAGAGCGAAAGTTAACTCATAGAAAAAGAGGGTTCTTGGTTCGAGTGGGAGAAATGATGGAAGATGGAAAGTTTAGGGTTGAGAAATTTAACTTCCAAAACTGCTAGTTATGGAAGATGTAGATGGAAAATTATTTATCTCGGAAGGATCTATTCCTACCATTGGGTGGAATAGAAAAGAAGCCGACGACCATGAGGGATGAAGAATGGGAGGTTCTTGATAGAAAGGCACTAGGAACGATACGACTGAGCCTGGTAGTGTCAGTGGCTTTCAATATTTCGAAAGAAAAGACAACGAAGGAGCTGATGGACGCATTGGCTAAACTGTATCAAAAACCCTCGACGTCCAATAAGTTATTTCTAATGAAGAGATTATTTAATATGAAGATGTCAGAAGGTGGGTCTATTGCAGATCATGTAAATGAATTTAATACGGTTACTAATCAGCTAAGTTCTGTAAAAGTGGATTTTGATTATGAGGTCAGGGATCTTCTAATCTTGTGCTCATTACCAAAAAGCTGGAACGACTTGGTCAAGGTTGTAAGTAACTCTGTCTCTCGTTCAAACACTTTAAAATTTGATGATGTTGTTGGTGTTATCCTTAGTGAGGAAATGTGACGGAAAATCACAAGTGAGACATCAAGTAGTGCGTTAAACATGGAGAACACGGGAAGACAAAAGGATAGAGGAAAGTTCTAAGGGAATCGCAGAAGTTCTAGGAAGGACATATTCAAATCCAGACTTGGAAAGATAGAGTGATGGAATTATGGGAAGAAAGGACATCTAAAGAAAGATTGCAGAGCTCCAAATAAACAAAGAGATGGACATCAGGAGAAAAATCATGAAGCAAATGTAACAGGTGATGTGTTACAAGATGCTTTGATTCTTTTTGTAGATAATATTTCTGATTCTTGGGTAGTAGATGCATGGGCTTCATTTCACTCCACACCCCATAGGAAACCTTTTCTAGATTATGTTCAAGGTGATTTTGGATAGCTTCATTTGGGTGATGACGCACCATGCAAAATTGTTGGAATAGGAAAGGTAAAAATAAAGAAAAGGAATGGAATCCAATGGTTGTTGAAAGAGGTAAGACATGTTCCAGATCTAAAGAAAAATTTAAGGAAAGTGAAGGTTGTATATACATATTTACAGATAAGGTGTGGAAGGTCACCAAAGGATCACCGATGATAACAAAAGGAGAGAAGGTAGGTACATTGTATTTATGTATTGGTAAGACAAACTCTTCTATCTCTTTAGCTTCTACATGAGTGGATATAGCACCGTGGCATCATAGGCTTGGACACATGAGTGAGAAGGGGATGCAAATACTTCACAAAATAAATTTGTTTCCAGATCTTAAACAAATTGATTTGGATTTCTATGAGGATTGTGTTTATGGAAAACAAAAGAGAGTTAGATTTCTCAGAGTTAGAAAAGAAAAGAAGAGTGAAAGGTTAGAGCTTGTGCATATAGGTGTATGGGGACTAGCTCAGGTATCGTCTCTTGGTGGATCTCACTATTATGTTACTTTTATTGATGATGCAACTAGAAAAACTTGGGTTTATTGCATTTGACAAAAAAATGATGTTTTTGATACTTTTAAGAAATGGAAAGCTTTAGTTGAGAATGAGACGGGAAAAAGGTTGAAGTGTCTCAGATAAAAAAATGGAGGTGAATATTACATCAAGGAGTTTGATGATTACTGTTCATACCATGGGATTCGTAGACAAAAGACAGTTCCAAGAACACCACAAGAAAATGGTGTGTCAGAAAGGATGAACAGGACAATCATGGAGTGTGCAAGGAGTATGAGATTGCATGCTAGTTTTCCCTTACAATGTTGGGAAGATGTTGTAGGTATTGTTGTTTACTTAATAAACAAAGGACCTTCAAGCTCTTTGGATGGTGTAATTCCTGAGGAGGTGTAACACACCCATGGTGGGGCATAAAAAATTTGTTCTTCTTAAGAGAATCAATACCCTCATTCAGGGTCTTTATTCCATTCTTCTCTTCCAGATATTTCCATCCACGGTCTTCATGCTCTGAACCGAGCTCAGAGCTGATAGATATCCTCTCCCAAGTTCTTCGAGTTCCTCCATCCTTTTATAATTTCATATGACTGTGGGCTATGTCCAAATGCCAAAACAACAGGTGCCAAGACAACCACCACATGAATCCTCCGGAGTGACAAATATCTGAAGCTCACAATCCGATGTCGCATGTCCTCAAGGTTTTGATGACCTGGATTCACTTCAGGACTTCTGAGTTTGGGAGTCCCGGACGCTCACACAACCTTTTCTCCTGAAGTACTTTCTTCCGTAGTCAAGGATCGTGCACCACACATCCTTCTCATTTGATGGTGGGGATCCACTTCGGGTGACTCTCTGCTCTGTGTTGCTTTCTACTTGCTTCCTAAGTATGCGATTTGTTAATGTGTTTCTCTTGTAGATCGACGACTATGAATCACTTCGGCTATTCAGACTTTGGGAGTTTCAAACTCTCCACAGTCAGTTTCTCCCGGAGTGCTTTTACCCGAAGTCAACGATCTGTCGACATGTGTCTCCCATAGATCAACGGATACAAGTCACTTCAGATCTTTGGGCTTCAGGAGTTTCAACCTCTCCAAACTCGCTTTCTCCCAGAGTGCTTTCACCTGAAGTCAACGATCTGTCGACATGTGTCTCCCATAGATCGACAGATACAAGTCACTTCAGCTCTTCGGTCTTCGAGAGTTTCAACCTCTCCACACTCGTTTTCTCCCAGAGTTCTTTCACCCAAAGTCAATGATATGTCAACGTGTGTCTCCCACAGATCGATGACTACAAATCGCTTTTTCTCTTTGGGATTTGGGAGTATTTAACTCGCGTGACCCCACTTTCCTCAAAAGTGACTATCTTCCAAAATGGAAGATCTGTTGACACTTGTCCTCAGCTCTCGGACGACTCATATGAACTCTGGCTCTCCAGCCTTCGTGATTTATTAACTCACATGAACCCACTTTCCTCCGAAGTGGCTATCTTCCGAAATGTAAGATCTACTGACACTTATCCCTTTGGCTTGGACGACTCAGATTTACTTCAGCTCTTCGGCTCTTCGGGAGTTTTTCGATGCAAGCTCTTCTTTTCTTCTGGATTCGGTCAACGTCAGGCTGAACACGACCTCAATATGAAAATTTGAGGGTATTTATGCGACCCCATATATTTACGACTCATAACTTCCATTTAATTATCCCTTGGGTCCTAGTGCATGCCACTCTGAGAGGGACACCTGGAAAACCTGTCACTCGACACATGGGCTCCCACATGATCTCGATGTTAATACTCACGTCCCCATGATTGAATAGGCGTGAGGGATCCTGAAGGATCCTTAGATCCACGGTCCACATCAACCTTAGGATTTCGGGACTTCGGGGGTTTTGGTGTTACCAAACCTATGTCCTCCTGAAGTGGTCAACACTAGACTGACTATATCATAGATCCGATGGTCGGGATAGTTCTCGGGCATCTACATATCTACGACCCATATTTGTGTCAGGACTTCGGGGGATTCAAATCTTGTGTGATGAATATGCTCAATTTGTTGGACCCGTGAAGTCTGGAGGGCTCAAAGGGTTAACGCCTGTGTTCCTTCTCCAGATATGACGATCATAGATAACTTTGTCTCCTCCTGAACTAATCTCATCCATTCGTCTTCCAAATGAAAGGATATTCCCTTTTGATACTTGGATCTCGCTATCCTTCCTGAGCTTCATTATGTCTGAAAGAATTAGGTGCCAGAATGCGTTTTATGCTCTTCCTCCTCAGGTTGAGATTTATAAAGATCTCCCATGCACCCCTACACTCGTTCACCAAACTTTGGAACTTAAGAGGTTCTCGACCTCTGCCCACCTCATAGATACTTTGTGCATATATGCACTACCTCTCATGAGCTTAACAGTCTCCATCCTCCCGGAGACTCAAGGCAACTGGGAATGTCGACGTGCACCCGTGAAAATTGTGCCCAAGGTCGACGAACTCACAGTCCACTTATTTTAACTTAAGCCACCACAAGGCTCGGGAATTTATGTGTACAAATCAAACAATTTCATACTTTCTTAAATACACAATTTAAACAAGAATAAAGAGATACAGTATAACCATTAAGCAAACATGCACATCCCTGAGTCATTCACAGGATATCCAACTTTATTACATAGTTATAGTTCAATTACACAAGGTATGAGAATACTTATCTATTACATGTTGAAGCCAACTAACTGACTATGGGTGTGTGCCTTTCCACCCAACCATAGGCTCATAGGCATTCATTCTTAGCACTATTGCCACCCCTGTGCCAAGCCATGATATCACTAGGTAATTTACGCCATCTCTCAGAGAGACTCTCTCTATCAGAATGACCCTACGAGGTTTATCATATGCTTCCTTAGCATCAAGCTCACATTCTGATTCTTCAAGTCGTGTTCTCTTCATTCTCTCTTCCTCTGTATTGTCTTTGGTTCACACAACTCCTTCTATTGATTGCACTCTTGTCTGGCGTCTCTCCTCTCCTTTCTCTGTGTATCTTACCTTCCTTCTTTAGGAAGGTTCTTGACCTATCTTGTTCCTTCTATCAAAAGGAAGGTCGGGTCTATAGGTCTCTATGGTACTTCAGTCTGATAGCCCATGTTTCCATTCACGGGGGGTGGTTGATTATTCAACCACCATTCCTTTCCTTTATTAACTGATTCTTTCCTCTAGAGATATCATGGATTGTACTTCAAGGCTTCACCCCATAACATTCAGTTATGGGAAATTTAACAATAATACATTTACAATGTTCCCATGCCACAACATGGTAATCCTAATTAATGATTAATTACAATTTGGGGGAAACAGGGGTGTTACAATACATTCCCCCTTAAAAAGGAACATCATCCTCGATGTTCTTTCTCAGTAACACCTGTCATGCCTTTCTCATTCAGCCACTTCAAAAGTCTTGACCTTCTTTCTCGGTCAGGTCCTTTTTTAGACTCTTAATCTTCATCACCTGCCTTCAATAATTCTTGGACAACAAGCACATTAATCATAGTCTCATGTGAAGAATTTTTACTGTTGCATAAAATTTCTAGGAAAAATTCATAATCTATCACAATACGTATCTGCGCAGTTTGTGGATTTGTATCCACATGGATGTCTTGTTATCCAGGCTCATTATTTTTCCTTGACATACCCATTGTGTGCATGATCCCAAATCAATAGTTTATAAGAACTATTAGAGTCTCCTCTTCCTTGTCATCACTCACCCTCCAGGCACAGGCTTGAACATCCCCTTCTCTATTATACAGTTCTTCAGGCGATCCATATTGCCTTGCCAAGGTTTTCTCACACAGGAAGAATCCTAGAGACTTTATCGAGCCTTACAGTTGATACGTCCCTCATACTTTCTTCACCGAGGCGTCCCTCCGGCTGGTTTTAACTCAACACAACATATTCCAGGCGATCACGGCTTACCACTAGGTTCTCATGTCTCAGCAGTAGCCATTTTTCATGTTTTTTGGCTTGACGACCTTCATCTGTCCTTTCTGGATAGGTTTTTTCTTCTCACCTGTATCACAGGTATACAAAAATTCATGAGACATCATTATAAATTCTAAATTAAGAACTTTCTTGTAAATTTTTCACCCAAATATTTCCAAATTCCACATTTTGTTTTCAGATCTGTTCTGCACAGAACCTGATCCACCAATTATGGGACATTCCTTCCCATATCATTTTGGCTCAACGGGAAATTTTGGTCTTCCTTATGGGCTTACAACACTGCCATATCCAAGACCCCTTTGCTTCCTGCACTTTCAACTTCAATCAACCAAAAAAATTGTTAGTTTCCCATGCACATATATTTTCACTGCACCTTTATAATGTCATCATAAACAATTATTAAATTATGCATGCTAACAATAAAATCACTTTTATCTATTTGATGATACAAAGAAAAAGAAAAATTCATTCCTCACACATGCATCAGTTCAGTATATCAACTTTTCGAAATGAAATTCAAATAACAATTGACTTTAACGAATGTGCCAACATTCGTGGCCACAATCATACCCAATGCACCCTTGCATCGATTTCAAGTTATCACTTTTTAGGTTAGGCACTCCTGCCAAGGTATGTTTGAATTCAACCAACTTCTTCACCATATGGTTTATTTATTCTCATTCACTCTTACAACAAGATCATGCTTCCTGCTACAGGTTGATCATGATCCCAAATTAGTACACATGAAACTTAAAAGTTTCACATGAATGCACCCAAGCATTATGCCTTCATTAGTAACCAGGGTGCCAACTCTCACGGCCACCCAAGAAATTCTCTTTTCCTTAATACCTCTATAACTTAAGTAGAGTACTGGAAGGTCCTCCTTCCTTAGTGGGAAATCCGTCGTCTTCCCTCTTATCTAAACATGCATTCCCTCAATGCATTCCATGCAGCGTGCTAACTATGAGCACCTTGATTCCCATAGAACCAGCCCCTGCAACCATTGTATAATTATAGAGTGCTAAACTCTATCTTCCTTGACTAGCCCAGAGGAACTCTGTTTTCTCTCCATGTGACCGAGAGCTGTGACCTCGACTCTATTCTTTTCAGGCGCTACCCTTTCAGCTCCCATGTCCGGGTGTTATGATCATGGCTAAACCCCTTGTCTGCAATTCGACGGTGAAGATCCGTCCTCCCCCAGATCAAATGGTTGCAAGGGATTGCATAAACTCAACTAGCTCATGGTTTAATTTTCCTTCTGATATCCGCAATGGATATAGGCCATCCGATCTACGATCGGGCCCCAAACTCAAAACAACGCTATATTGAATTTAAATTATGGGTACATGTATGAACGTTAACCCATGTGCATATGAAATCTCCGCAATGATCGCGGGTTGTCAATCTTACCCCTAGATCGATTCTATCCACACGATTCCAAACATAATAATTATGGCATAGAAATATTTGACCGAGAATTTAGACTGGGCGCTTGTTTTTCCAAATCCAACCACAGAACCCAATCACAATACAAGTTTATGTGGCATTAACGTGTGGGTTCCTTGCAGGTCCACCCACTGATCATTCACAGATTGACGGTTCACAGTGATTGCGGAATCCCCAATGTGCTTGCTCTTTATCAGAGAGTTCAATATCCGTAATATGAAAAGTGCTCGCCCAACTCTTTTAATTGTGGTTGTTGATCATCCATCCTGATGAGATCAATGGTGTAGGTTAATTGTGGGCCATGAATTAGCGTGCCCATTAATTCTGCCTTCGCGCTCCACAATGAATATGGGTCGTCTGATCTATGATCGGACCCCAAACTCAAAACAAAACTATATTGAATTTAAATTATGGGCACAGGCCCCACAATTAACCTATGTTGCCTATTCAATCTCCGCAATGAATACGGGTCGTTGATCTTATCGAAGGACTAGTGTTTGATCCGTTAACTCCAGTGGATCTTGAAGTCAATCTGACAAATGAGATTGGTTTCCTTCTGATGAATGACTCACATTCATCTCCTCTGTTGGGTTCTTGATTAACTTGATTCGATCATAGTTTTCTTCCTGATCCATACCCTACCTGGGTATCCACGACATACAACTACCTTTCAAAATTTCGTGCATAACATTAGACGATAAAATATTTTAGAAAGGATTCTTACCCAATATTCTCATACCTTGAGCCACATAAGCATGCACATTTTTATACCTATTCTTAGATGCTAGCATCCTCTTTCTGATTTTTACCTCATCAACAGTGCTTTAGGGGGATTTTTATAGTCCTGTCAACAATCTTTCGACCGCAACCTTCCCATGTTCATCCTTTGCTTGAGGTTTCCCATCATTGGTAACTATCTTCCTCAACAGTTCCAATTCCTTTCTATACACAACATGCATCATTAGTTGTAATATCAATTAAAATGCATGTATCATAACCTTCAAATACATAAAACATCTTCAAAATGACCTAGCATATCTTTATTCACTTCACCACATTATCCTCAAGAGTTTCCATGAATGCAATGCAGATAGTTCTCAACTATTTCTACAGTAATACAATCATCATCACTATGGTGTCAAAACATTTACTTTTATTATTAAATCAACTTTCTCATTCCAGAGGAAACATAACACATAGCAAGAAAGGAGTTAGGGCTCTCCCCTTTTTCCAATTCCTTCCACACAACCTGGGGATTTCAACCCAACTGAGTTATTTCTAAGGCCTTACTTCCTTTGCTTGATGTGGCTTCCACCAAGCCTATTCGATCAAACATACTTATTTATCCCTTCTCTTTTCCTAGTTGTACTTGTTCTCACAGATGTTCATTTAAGACCTACAACTCTGTATGAAATTCAGAGTTATTAGGGTGGACAAGTGTTCCTCCTTTTTCCTCTTCTTTTCTTTTGCAATTTACTCCAGGTTGGGATCTCCCTGCTCTTTTCCTGAGAAGCCTTGGTTAGGCATAACCCTAAACTTTTTGGATACAACAACATGCTTTAATAGAAATCTTTTTGTTCCTAGTGGATCATGAACCTGTGCATCCTGAACATTATCATTCAGTTCTCAGAGTGGTCAATATTCAATTGTTAGTCTTCTACTTACACATTTTGTTTTAAAAATGTAATCCAAGATTCTTATATAGATAGGCTTTGCAGGCCATTGCTCAACCTTCAACAATTAATAGGTTTGTGACTCTGTTCTTCTGATAGAGTCCTTACACAGTTTCTTCACAAGGAACTCCTTCAACATGCAACTTCCTCATTTCATTTCTTTCACTATCTGTGATGGGCTCAACCTTGAATTAGCTTCAGCTGGTTACCAAACATTCTCTTAAGGAATATAAACATGGATTTTTGTCATGCATCCAGATTATGTATCCACACGTATTCTGGTTTTGTTAACTTACATCCATGATGTACTTAACCACATACATCTCTACTTTAAAATCAGTCAACTCCTGATTTTTCACACTCATTCTCACGTGATTATCAAAGGCATAATAATTTTCCTCTTATCATGACAATCAAAGAACCTTTGCTCATTTACTATTTCATCTATTTATATTAGTATTTCTCGAGGAAGTGGATTACATTCCCCTCAAGATATCATTCGAAACAAAACTTTCATGACTCTTCAGAATGGAGCCAACAATGCATCCATGGTATTCATTCAACCTTGGCAAGTGCAATGTTTGCCTCACATTTCACTCATCTAGGCAGTCACCCCATGCCTTTAGTATACCTATACTCTTACATAATACATTTGCATCACTTCTACATTTAATATCATTCATACCTAACTGGTATTAAAATCAGACTTCATATCAAGAAGCTTCATAATGCATTAAATCCATGCACTCAAACATATACACACACAACCCAAACATTCATCATGCAAGCTCATTGCTTGCATCTTTTTCCATGTCATTCACACACATGGAAATATTAGACTTCTATATCCTTCTCCCAAGGATCTTCCAATTCATCCTTATGATAAGCCTCATAGGAACACTCAACACTAAGCTTCCCCCTCAGTTGAGGGATTGCAGTCATATTAATCTTTTAAGCATGTATACACATATTTGTGTATATGTAGGTGCATATCTTGCACTTTTTTACCTCATTCATATATCTATATTTCATTCATGTTGTTACTCTTATGTTGTCATCAGGTCATTATGGACTAATGCAACCAACAACATATCTTGCGCTACAACCAACCATAGGTTTAATTGAGTCTATTTACATGTTACATTCATGCAACCATTATCATATGCATCACAACATGTTCTCGTCTTTCATTTTCATGCCAATACACATTTAGGTCTTACCATTAATGTTGATCAGGATATCCCTACCCCCATAAGGGTAGTTATCACTTTGACAAAGGGATGAATAAATTATTCTGCTGAATTTCAGAAAGAATTCCCAAATCACAGGTTTATTGTTTAGAGCTATGGGACATAAACTATAAGAAGTATTTATGACATATGTGACTATTTCCTCGCTCCCTTACATATCCTAATTTTCGGATATTCAACATATAAAATATCGAAGGAGGCCATAACTGGTATGGAAATATAGTAGACTGGTATTTAGGAAAATATTAAATTGATCCAGGTGGATATTGGTGGCCACCCACCTATTCTAACTGGCTCCTCTTGACAATTTTTATTTTAGCACGTTCTTTTGTAATCCTTTGTAATTGTGGTTTCTACACTTCTAGGGTTGTCTGAAGCCCTACAAAGCTTCCAGGTGGATATTGGTGGCCGCCTACCTAATCCAACTAATTTATTTTTGAAGTTTTCATGTCAGCACATCTTTCTGTACTTCCAGGGGTGTTTTTAGGCCCTAAACAATGTTTTTTTGGCGTGCCACAGTCAAACTATAGACATAGTCAAATTTTGATGGCATAATGTGTAGTTCTCTAAAATACCTTTCCAAAGGGCTATTACACACCTAAAATGGAGGTCGTATGCAAACGTTATGACCCTAAGAAGTTGAGGTACCAACTTACCCATAGGGGCCCACATAAATTTTGGCGTTTCATATCCTAGGGTTAGGTTTTTGGATGTCTAGGGTTTTGTCATTCATGAGTAACATTAAAAAGGCATCTGGATCCTCATTGTAATCATTCTGATCAGACGGATGCATGTAGCAAGCTACATCTCTTCTCAAAGATAGCTACCACCATTCGAGCAAGTTGTTTCCAGTTTTGCAATTTTATAGTTTCAACCTATTTTATTTATTCAATAGAAGTTCTTGTTCACTGGATATGTGTTGTTGTTGTTCCTATCTCCATGTTATTGTATTCAGTCAGTTATTCCTTTCCTTCTTCTCCTAAATTTAGATCATTGGTATTAGAGCGGTCTGCTCTTCATTTATTTTTCTTCGTGCATGTCCCCGACAAGATTTGGGTGCAAGAAGTTGGGAATCGAACCAATCGAGCCTTTGCAAGATCAGCCACACCGAGTTTGAAAAAAACCCATGGGGGATGAGAAGAAAGATGATGGAGCAGGAGATCCTTTTAAAAATTTTCTCGAGGAAGCCCTTGCGTGACAAAGGAACAAAATGATGGACAACTTTGCACAAATCCTTTGACGACTGCCCACATGAGACACATCATCAAGAGGCCATGCAACCCCCTTCAAGGTTCAAGTAAATTTTGATATTCCATTATTTGAAGGATTGGTAGATGTAGATTCTATAGATAAATCACTGAATCTGCTCGAAGGGTATTTTTTAGTCCACAATTTTTCCGACAGGGAAAATATTACTTTTGCACTCCTCAAGGTTGTCCCCCATGTTAAGGACTGGTGAGATACTTACTCTGAGAAAAGGGCCATAGAGGAATCTGCAATATTTTTGGTCTCCCCCACATGGGATTCCTTCAGGGATGTCATTAAAGAAAAGTACTACCTTGTTGGAAGCTATGAGGACCAATACACAAGATGGACCACACTGCATCAGGAAAGGGACCAGAGTGTACCATATTTCACCAATATTTTCCATACCTTTGCACCAAATTGGGTATCAAAGACTTTGAACGACATCTGGTGCTAAAATACCATGACTATTTGCATAGATACATTCAAACAAAAATTGATTTTCTGGACATCACATCATTAGGTGCGGCTTATAGATATGCTGTCAAGATCGAACATAAATTTAAGAAGAAGAGGTGAGAGTTTGGATCTGCAAACTCCTCATAGCTGAAGCGAGGAAAAGGTGGCCCCAACCCACAAAACAAGGGACATAGAAAATATGGCCTCTCTTTGGAAAACTAGTCCAAGCCACAACCCAAGAAGGGTAATGAGAAGACGAAGAAGGGCATTGGAAAACGGTGTGAATACCATAAAATCCCTTGGCACAAGATCGAAGAATGTCACTCCAAGCATTCAGTGGTATCCAAGCTGAAAGCTTCCAAGTCAATGGTAGATTCTGACTTCAAATCAAATCCATAAAGTGGGAAGCGAATCATTGATGTCGAACCTAGTGCCACTGTTGCTACCACCAAAGTCCAACTAAGAAAACCAGAAGAACCAGAGGAAGGGGAATGCCTTTTTCACTCACAGATGTGGGTAAAGGGAACTCCGCTACATTTCATTGTCGATAGTGGCAGTCAGAAGAACCTGATTTCAGCAGAAGTCATCAAGCGGTTGGACCTGCCGATAACACTGCACCCACATCCCTACACCATCGGCTAGCTTCACCAAGGATGAGATATCCGTGTCAGCCAACATTGCCGTCTGCCCTATAGCATCAATCCCTTCAAAGATGAGGTATTGTGTGATATTTATCCCCTTGAAGTTCGTGATGTTATTTTAGGCCAGCCATATTTGTGGAGGCGACATGGTGTGTATGAGTCTAGACCCCACAATGTTATTATTAATTTGGGAAGACAATTGTATAGGATACCAGAGGTAGCACCGCCTACCGCTATTTCTTTAATCTCTTCTAAGGAATGCAGTAAGGTCATTTCATAGTCTGAGAAGTTTGTCTTCTTTGTGATGCATGCTCACAATAAGCAAAGGGTCACCACCACATCCGTGACCTCTACACAAAGCCTCTCTTTGCAGCAGAAGCAAGTGGATGAGATCGTGGAAGAGTACAAAGACATCTTCTCCTCACCCACTAGGGTACCAATGCACTGCCAAGTCAAGCATCCAATTGATATAACCCCCAATGCCTCACTTCCTAATGGACTAGTCTATCATCACTCGCTTATGTAAAAATATGAAATCAAGATCCAAGAGTTGCTTCAAAAGGGGCACATCCAACCCAACTCCTCCCCTTGTGGAAGCCCGATTGTGTTGGTGAAGAAGAAAGATGAGACATGGTGTCTATGTATTGATTATAGAGCACTAAACAAAATCACAGTCAAGAATCGGTACCCAATTCCCTGAATTGATGACCTTATTAACCAACTCAAGGGGGAAAATTTCTTCATCAAGATTGACCTAAATTCTGGCTACTACCAGGTTCCCATCAAACCAACTGATGTATGTGTTGGTTGTGGAGCATAATTATCTTCATGATTCAGAGGTATTTGTTTTCAGTTATGTTTATACCCCATGAATACTTTACACCCTGGAATACTATACACCCCTCCACGTGGGGGAGTTAGAGGGGGGGCTTTCCCCCACTGCGGGGTCCGGGGGAAAGCGGGCCCCCGAAATAAAAATTTCCTTGTAAATGTATATTGCAATTTCATAGTAAATATGGACAGTTAATTATAAGGTCATAGATCTGAAGGTAGAAGTTATGTTAGGGTTTTTTTCCATAGAAGGCTACCCTCTTTCATGATGGAATTGTATTGTGGCTATGTATCATTGTGAATATTGTATTCTGAGAGAGGAGACTGTGAGAGAAATAAGAGGAAGTTACAATGGGTGTGTTGTGGGCTGTATCCCTTCATTTGTTGCATAATAATAAATGAAGGACCTGGAAATTTCTCTGGTGGATGTAGCCCACACTGGGTGAACAACGTATAACTGTGTCTCTATTGTATTGTGTATCTTCTATGTTTTATTTCCAAAATTTTTATTTTATTTTATTGCTTTGCGATCCTATTTTTTTAACAATTGGTATCAGATCGAAAGGTAACTCGCAGGAAAAGAGGGTTCCTGGTTCCAGTGGGAGCAATGGAAGAAGATGTAAAGTTTAGGGTCGAGAAATTTAACGGCTAAAACTACCAGTTATGGAAGATGAAAATGGAAGATTATTTATCTCAGAAGGATCTATTCCTACCATTGGGTGGAATAACAAAGAATTCAACGACTATGAAGGACAAAGAATGGGATGTTCTTGACAGAAAGGCACTAGGAACGATACAATTGAGCCTGTAAGCATTGTTGGCTTTCAATATTTCTAAAGAAAAGACAACAAAGGAGTTGATGGATGCATTGGATAAACCGTATGAAAAACCCTCGGTGTTCAATAAGGTATTTCTAATGAAGATATTATTTAATATGAAGATGTCAGAAGTTGGGTCTGTTGCGGATCATTTAAATGAATTAAATACAGTTACTAATCATCTAAGTTTTGTAAAAGTGGACTTTGATGATGAGGTCAGGGATCTTCTAATCTTATGCTCATTGCCAGAAAGCTGGAACGGCTTGGTCATGGTTGTAAGTAACTCTATATTTGGTTCAAACACTTTAAATTTTGATGATGTTGTTGGTGTTATCCTTAGTGAGGAAATAAGATGGAAAAGCACAGGTGAGATATCAAGTAATGCGTTAAACATGGAGAACAAGGGAAGACACAAGGATAGAGGAAAGTGCTTAGGGAACTGCAAGAATTATAGGAAGGGTAGATCCAAATACGTACTAGGAAAGATGGAGTTCTGGAATTGTGGGAAGAAAGGACATCTAAAGAAAGATTGCAGAGCTCCAAAGAAACAAAGAAATGAACAACATGAGAAAAATCATGAAGCAAATGTAACAGGTGATGTGTTACAAGATGATTTGATTCTTTTTGTAGATAATATTTTTTAGTCTTGGGTAGTATATTCAAGGGCTTCATTTCATGCCACACCCCATAGGAAACATTTTCTAGATTATGTTCAAGGTGATTTTGGACAGATTCATTTGGGTGATGATGCACCGTGCAAAATTGTTGGAATGAGAAAGGTAAAAATAAAGCAAAGGAATGGAAACCAATGGTTGTTGAAAGAGGTTAGACATGTTCCATATATAAGGAAAAATCTAATTTCAACAGGGTAGTTTGCAAGTGAAGTTTGTATATCCATATTTACATATAAGGTGTGGAAAGTCACCAAAGGATCATCGGTGATAGAAAAAAGAGAGAAGGTAGGTACATTGTATTTATGTACTGGTAATATTGAATCTTCTATCTCTTTAGCTTATACATGAGTGGATATAGCACTGTGGCATCATAGGCTTGGACACATGAGTGAGAAGGGGATGTAGAAACTTGACAAAAAAAAAAAATTGCCAGATCTTAAACAAATTTATTTGGATTCCTGTGAGCATTGGGTTTATGGAAAATAGAAGAGAGTCAGAAAAGAAAAGAAGAGTGAAAGGTTAGAGCTTGTACATATAGATTTATGGGGACCAACTCAGGTATCATATCTTGGTGGATCTCATTATTATGTTACTTTTATTGATGACATAACTAGAAAAACTTGGGTTTATTGCATTCGACAAAAATCTGATGTTTTTGATACTTTTAAGAAATGGAAAGCTTTGGTTGGGAATGAGATGGGAAAAAGGTTGAAGTGTCTCAGATCAGAAAATGGAGGTAAATATTGCAGCAAGGAGTTTGATGATTATTGTTCTTACCATGGGATTCATAGAGAGAAGATAGTTCCAGGAACACCACAAGAAAATGGTGTGTTAGAAAGGATGACTATGACAATCATGGAGTGTGGAAGGTGTATGAGATTGCATGTTGGTTTGCCATTATAGTTTTGGGTAGATGCTGTAGGTATTGTTGTTCACTTAATAAACATAGGACCTTCAAGCTCTTTGGATGGTGGAATTACAGAGGAGGCATGGAAAGGTAAAAGGGTAAACTATTCTTTTTTGAAGACTTTCGGTTGTGAAGCATTTGTCCATATTGATAAAGAAAATAGAACAAAGATTGAGGCAAAATCCAAGAAGTGTATCTTTATTGGATACAGTGTTAATGATTTTGGTTATCGCTTATGGAATTATGAAAATCACAAAATCATTAGGAGTAGAGATTTCATATTCAATGAGAAGGTCATGTACAAAGATCAGTTGCAGGGAAAGATACAAGAAATAGAAAAACTAGAATACACAGTGCTTGATGAGATCACTGAATTTTTTTTTCCAAAGGTACCAAAAAATAAAAATGTACAACAACTGGAGAAACACGTACCTCAAACTCTTGTAAGTGTTGTTAGAAGATCTACTAGGTTAAGTAGACCTCCTGAATGATACTCTCCTTCATTGTATTATTTATTGTTGACTGACTCTGGTTTCAAGGGAGCAAGGCATGAAAGAGGAAATGGATTCCCTTGTAAATAACTAGACTTGGGATTTGGTTTAGTTTCCTATAGGAAAAAGAGCATTGCAGAATAAATGGGTTTACAAGTTCAAGGAATAATATGGAGGCAAAAAGTGGTAGAAGACTACACTTGTTGTAAAGGGGTTTGCACAAAAGAAAGGTATAGATTTTGATGAAATATTTTCTCATGTTGTTAAAATGACTTCAATTAGGACTATTTTAAGTCTTGTGAAAGTATAATATTTACATCTTGAATAGTTAGATGTAAAAACAACTTTTCTCCATGGGGATTTGGCGGAAGAGATTTATATGCAGGCCATAGGGATATGAAGTCAAAGGAAAGAAGAATTTGGTATGAAGGTTGAAGAAGAGCTTGTATGGCCTAAAAAAAGCTCCAAGGGAGTGGTATTTGAAGTTTGACAGGTTTATGAAAGAAAAAGGTTATAGTAGATGTCATTCTGATAACTCTGTTTATTTTAAAAAGCTAGAAAATGGAAGCTATATTATCTTGCTATTGTATGTAGATGACATGCTTGTTGTAGGGTCTAATATGAAGAATATAAATGCGCCCAAGAAGAAATTATCTAATTCATTTGTGATGAAGGATTTGGGTGTTGCAAATAAAATCCTTGGTATGAGAATAATAAGAGACAGGGAAAATCACAAATTGAAATTGGCCCAGGGTGAGTACATAGAGAAGGTGTTGGAGAGGATTAGAATGTATAATGAAAAAACAGTTAGTACACCTTTGGCCAACCATTTCAAATTAATAAGGAAACGTGTCCCAAGACACAGGAGGAGATAGAATACATGTCTAGGGTCTCTTTTTCATCAACAATTGGTAGCTTGATGTATGTGATGGTTTGCACAAGACCAGATATTGCACATGCAGTGGGATTTATGAGCAGGTATATGAACAATCCAAGTAAAGAACATTGAGAGGCAGTAAAATGGATTCTCGAGTATTTGAGAGGTATTGTTTCTCATGCATTATGTTTTAAAGGTTCATACACTATTCTACAGGAATATGTTGATTTAGATATGGCAGGTGATAAAGATAGTAGGAGGAGCACCACAGGGTATGTTTTTACTGTAGGTGGAACAACAGTAAGTTGTATTTCGAAACTAAAAATTTTGTTTCACTTTCAACAACAAAAGCAGAGTATGTTGCTACTACAGAGGCCAGTAAAGAAATGATTTGGTTACAGATATTTATGGAGGAATTGGGAAAGAAGCAGGAGAATAGTAGGTTGTACTATGACAGTGAGAGTGCCATTCATCTTACAAATAACTAAGCCTTCCATATGAAGACTAAGAATATACGAATCAGGTACCATTTCATACGATTCGTCTTGGAAGATGGGCATTTGAATTTGGAAAAGATACACACTAGCCAAAATTCTGCAGACATGTTAGCAAAGGGAGTAACCAGGGAGAAACTGAGTTCATGCTCAACGTCATTTGGTATTCAAGCATGAAGGTGAAGATGAGAAATTTTCCAGGTCCAAGATGGATCATAGTCTAGTAGATACAACAACGGTGGAGTTGTTGAGATCAGTCTCCAAATGGGAGATTGTTGGTTGTGAAGTCTGATTATCTTCTTGATTTAGAGGTATTTTTTTTCAACTATGTTTATACCCCATGAGACTTTACACCTTGGAAGACTATACACCCCTCCACATGGGGGAGTTGCAGGGGGGACTTTCCCCCCTTGCAGAGTCTTGGGGGGCGATCCCCCCACCGGGAGTTTGGGGGCGGAGCCCCTGAAGGGAAAATTTCCTTGTAAATATATATTATAATTTCATAGTAAATATGGACCGTTCATTATAAGGCCCCAGATCTAATGATAGAATTTATGTTAGGGTTTTTTCCCCTAGAAGGAAACCCTCTTTTATGAGGGAATTGTATTGCGACTATGTATCATTGCGAATATTGTATTATGAGAGAGGAGACTATGAGAGAAATAAGAGGAAGTTACAACAGTTGTATTGTAGGTTGTATCCCTTCATTTGATGGATAATAATAAAGGAAGGACCTGGAAATTTCTCTGATGGATGTAGCCCACATTGGGTGAACCAAATATATTTGTGTCTCTATTGTATTGTATATCTTCTATGTTTTATTTCCACATTTGTTTTTTATTTTATTGCTCCACGATCCTATTTTTCTAACAGTATGGAAGATAACTTTCAAATATAAAGAAGGTCCCTTTGAATGGTTGTTCATTCCCTTTGTCTTAATAAATGCACCAACAACTTTTATGAGATTAATGGATGATGTATTGAGACCCTTCACCAACTCTTTTGTGGTGGTATATCTAGATGACATCCTCATCTTCAACAGAACTTGGGAGCACATGCAACATATTTAGTAGGTTTTGGGCACTCTGGGGAAGCACAAGCTATATGACAACCTAGAAAAATGCTTCTTTGGCATGAACATGGTCCAATACTTGGGATACATTGTTGGTGAGCATGTGGTACATGTGGATCTAGCTAAGATCTAAGTCATTTTTGATTGGCCAGCCCTGACCACACTAACCGAGCTTCAGAGCTTCTTGGGACTTGCAAACTTCTATCGGAGGTTCATGTTGGGATTATCCCATATTGCATGGGCCCTCATGCAAGTAACCAAGGGTGGTGTAAAGGAAAAAAATTCATGGGAGCAGGCACAACAATGAGCATTTGATGATCTAAAGCATCACTTGTTCTCAAGTCCAGTACTCTCCTTACTTGATATGCAACAACCGTTCAAGATTGATACTGATGCCTCCGACTATGTTGTCGGCATAGTTCTCACTCAACATGGTCATCCAGTAGCATACCATAGTGAGATACTCTTAGATATTGTTCGGAAATACCCCACCTATGACAAATAAATGTATTCCATTGTGCAAGCCTGTCGTTAGTGGAAACATTGCATTATGGGAAATGAGACAATCATCCACATTGATCACAAGCCTCTGTAGTTCATACAAACACAGGGGAAGTTGCAGAATGACCGCCATAAAAAGTGATCCACATACCTACAACAATTACATATCAAAATCAAGTATAAAACAACGAGCACAAATCGTGTCATTGATTGCCTCAATCGCCCTCTTGTTTCTTCACTCACAATAATACTCCATTACTACGGGCATGAGGCATCTGAGTGGCCCCAACTTTATCAGCATGACCCTGACTTCACCACCACCTATCAGCTCTTGGGTACAGGAGAAAATGCCACTGATTTTCACATCCAAGATGGACTGTTATTCCATATGGTCCACCTCTCTATTCCCACAAGAAAGCATGAAAATATGATTTGGGAGGCTCACTACAGTCAAATGTTAGGACATTTTTGTGTGGAGAAAATTGTGGTTGTTCTACAAAAACATTTTATTGGCCAAAACTTCGACAAGACATCATCAAGTATATGATATCTTGCACTTCCCGTGCCATTTCCAAGCCAACCATCATGAAGAAAGTCTTATACACCCCTCTTCCTACTCCCGAGAGGCCTTGGGAATCCATCTCGATGGATTACACGTCTGGCCTTCCATCCACCAAGTACATAAATGATTGTGTATTTTTGGTGGTTGATCGGTTTTTAAACATGGCCATTATCATATCCTGCAAGAAGAACATCACATCAACAAATAATACTAAGATCTTCTTCAAATGGGTGTGGGTCCATTTTGGGATACCAAAAACCATCACCTCAGATCAGGACAACATGTTCCTCAACACATTTTGGTCGAGTCTTTGGTCACTATTGGACACCAAGATCACTAAATCCACTGCTTTCCACCCCCAAACTGATGGTCAGATAGAGGTCATCAATCAGATGATTTTGCACATCTTGTGCATGTACAACTCTAAGAATCTGCGTACATGGGATGAGAGTCTTCCCTATGTTTAACACAACTAAAACAGGGCTCTCCATAGCTCCACCAGCCATATCCCATTTCAGCTAGGGCTAGGATTCCAACCCTTGGGTACCATTGATGTTGCACTACCTCTTGCAACCACACAGGGAGAATATTCCCATGTTCAATACGAGGATGAAAAATCCACCAGATTAATTGAGTAGATTCAGCATATCTGCCAATAGGTCCATGAGATTTTGCAAAAATCCAATTCTAAGTACAAGCAACGCCATGACCAACACCATGTATCGCACTAGTTTCAGGTGGGAGACAAGGTCTGGTTACATTTGCAGAAAGAGCACCTTACAGGGACCCATCATAAGCTCCACCCACTTCACTATGGGCCTTACAATATTACCAAGGTTGTGGGTAGCAATGATTTTGAGCTCAACACTCCACCCTTCCTTGGCTTGCACCCAATGTTCAATGTGGACCTCCTTCAACCATATTTTCTAGAATCATTGGACACCTCAGAGATCACATAACAATTGACACCAACATAGCTCAACCCTGACTACATGGAACAAGAATCCACTGATTAGATAGTGGACACATAGGTCAAGGGCACTCACCAACAAAGGATCCAGATTTATTGGGTTGTCAAGGCATGGAAAATTCTACACCAAGGAAAGTGGCTCACCCTGTTATTGGATAAATCAGTAAATGCGGACATAAACTGATCTCCCTAGATCCACCTAGATCTAGAAAAAAAAGAGACAGGACACGACACTTTCCCTAAGCTCTAATAATTGAATTACTATCAGACGAGAGATCAATGACATACTTTGAATATCGGTTCCTTATATTGTTGTTGTCCTTGCTCTGCTCCGGTGCTCTTGTGTTATTGATCCTGCAATGAAACACAAATCAACCAAAGTGAAAGAAACAATAGTATATTCAATGAAAACTTATGCATGTGATCAAGGAATCATGCAATAAAATGAGAAAGATTTTATGGGAAAGAAACATGCCACTGTATTATATTAAGTAAAAGTGGAAGATACAACCAAACAACCTTGATGTTGCAAGGTTCCCTTTCAACGACTCTTTTCTCCAACACACACACTTGATCTAATCTTGCATGAAGAAAAACCACAATAAATTGATGGATTGAAATGGATCGCTCAGGCATCAACTGAAGTATAATTCCTCGCACAGTTCTCATCCTATTCAACCTTCATAAATCTTATCCTTCTTGCTTAATCATTGCATAACCTTTTCCATGAGAAATCCATCATTATATAGGATAAAGAGAGATGGTTAAAGAGATTAGGATGATCCCACCAAATCAAAGAAGCAAGTAGGATCCCAACCATACATATGCCACCTCATATTCTAGAAGATACCCTTCTATAACTTTTGTGAACTTCGACCTCTTCTTAGTCTTCCAGCATCGCCGCACCCTGACTATAGGATAGCCTGTAGAAACGCTGCAAACCAGTTTCAGGATAGACTACGATGATCATGCATTTCCGCACTATATCTTATGCTTGACCTACAATGACCCTTCTTAACAAGGTTTTGTAGAAGATGAAACCAATCACTTTTCTCATGAAGAAAGGTTCTTTTGGGAACCTGAACACATGTTGTAGAAACACCAATAGGATGAATAAAATAATGTGTAACATAATGCCCCCCAAAGTATGAGGCTGGAACTCGTGACAGCCAAAATACTTTGTAGAATGTGTGTGTGTGTCAGAAACAAAGAGAGCACCAATCAGGAACCTCCAAACAATCAAGAATCTGCGAAATATTATACCATTTATGAGGTAGGAATTCCCATGCTCAGACTACAAGTGATTTAAATCATAAATTTTAGTCATGGCCACTAATCATACACCGTGGATCCATGTCACCAAGATTCTGCATAGCCACCAGGAATACACTGTGGATCTATGCTTTAGAAAACTCAAATTCGGACATATCCACAAGACATACAAAGTGGATCTATGTGTCAATACAAATCATAAATACTCTGTCGCAACCTGGACCAAAATAATGAGATCCAAGTTATTCACTCCCATCGTCTGTAAGTACGAATCTAGTCATGTGATTATAGGTGTTGAAGTCAAACATGATAGAAACCACTTGATTACTGGCCAATGAAGAAAACCATTAATAAGTGCGAGGGAAATCACCATTGATGTCAATGACTCCCAAGGTACCAAAGTACAATCCAACGAATGAAAATAAATGAGTTGAAGTCGAGCACTCGATAGAATCCCTCAATTAGGGGTCAATGATGTGAACCCATCGTCGAAAGCAAAGAAACTTGCCATTGAGGCATGCAGGTTCTAAGGTACTAATTTATTTCTAAGTCTTGTTCTTGGATAATGAGTTGAAGTCGACAGAAAAATACTCATCACATGAGGGCCTTGATGTATCCCCCATCAATGACATGACATAAGTAACAGATTTGAGGTAGATCAAAGTATGAAAATGATTTGAAACTGACACAGGGAAGGCTGACATGGTAAGAATTGATAACTGTAGATGGTCGACTCGATAGAAGGCTTGTGAAAGGTTGGAATTCTCTTGAACATATGAACGACACGACAATGGTATTGGAAACATTGACTCAAGGATGACCCAAGATATGAACTTGCGGAAGGTCAAACAAGAGACAAATGGATGTCCCAACCCAGATACAATGATGAAAGGGGTGTCATGTTCAAGAGCGACTGTTACTGCGAGTACCTCTTTATTTTTACGCAAACTTGAGGAGGATAACATATGCTTGTTGATGTAATCTCATCCTTCGGACGAGTCCCTCGGAGTATATTTAACGAACCCTAAGAAGGAGTGGTTTGGTTCCATATAGGTCTTTCGATGTTTGTTTAACGAGTCTAAAGAGAGAAAACTCGGGGGTTTTTCATATTTAGAGAGTCTTAAAAACACTTAAAGAGAAATCTCTCAGTTCCTTTTTCGTAAATTAGTTTGATGAGACCAAAAAAGTGATAACCTACCACCCATCAAACATTGTCTTCAAATACTTTTACGAGCGCAAAAAGAACAAGGTCGCTCGACAATATTTTCATTTTTATGGAGAGTGAAAAGAGCTTAAAGGATACTCCATAAGTTTTGTTTTTTGTGTTACCATGAAAAGTACGAAAATATGACAAAAGTATACTTGGTTGCATTCTCATTGATTTACGAGCATGAGAACGAACAAAGATTGAACTGGAGGTTTTTCCTAAAAAACCTAAAAAGTATTTGTACATGCGACAAACATAAAAACAAATCAAGAAATGTGTCTGTGTTCCATCATTTAGGCTCCTAGATTCTTCATCTGGGAAAAATCAAAATACTTGCAATATCATTAGAACTTTAGGTTTTAGGTGAAGTGTATAAAATAATATAAAATATAAATGGAAAAGTGAAAAAATTAATAAATATAGGTAAAAACTTCTTTTTATCATTCCATTGTCATTTACCGAAAACCTATTCCAAAAACCCTATTTTACCTCAAGCTTCCACTGTGGATTGCGGGAGGCATGAGCAACCATTCGATGAACGACTTTTGCTAAAAAGGTAATCTTCTTGTCCTCTTCATTTTCCATGGATTAATTTTTTTTTTTACTGGTTAAAAATAGTTTTTGAGTTGGATTTTATGAGGGTAGGTGCACGTGGAGATCGTCGTAGGTGGCTTATATCATGCCCCGCAGCTATCATAGGTTTCCATAGGTGACCTCACGGCTGACCTGCGACGATTTTTCACTGTGTAAATGCCCTCATCTACGTCGTGCACAACTCAAAATTTTCTTATGGATATTTGGCCAATAAAAATTTCTAGGGAGGCAAAGTAAAGATGTTGAATTCTCCTTGTGGCTCCAATGCAGGTTTTTGACTGTTAGAATGTTGGAGTGGAGTGAGAGAGAACATGAGGACGATGATTACTTCATAGGGAATGACCTAGGCATGGTTAATGCCCTCCAACAGTGTGGGCTGCTGAAGTTATTCAAGATCCAGGGCATGAGGGCCCAATTGAGGTTGCTTGAGTATTTAGTCCACATGTGGGATGTGGATCAACAGGTATTCCATGTGGGAGCCCACATACTCTCTCTAAATATCGGGATATCTATTTTTTGAAAGGATTATCTTGTTTTGGATTCCGTGTGACATTCACAGAAAGCGGAGGTGGCGGTCTACCGATGAGTGAGTTTATTCTCTGGTATTGCGAACTAGAGGCTGAGAGACATAGTGGCAAGGTTTCCATTAGGGATGTCTAGGATTTACCCCTTCAGACTATCCTTTTCACTATATCACGTATGGAGGGGAGTGCATATCTTCATATGGCTCTCCAGAGTTACTTCCAGTATGCAGTGGAGTGCATGGAGCCCCGGGTCTTTAACTGGTGTGACGAGGTACTTCGGAGTATGAAGAAAAAATTGACAAAGTGTAGGAAAGGAGACCTGAAATAGTTTCGATATGGGTCTATTTTAGTGTCCTTCTTCCTGGAGAGGGTTCCACACTTGCGCTTACAGGTAGACTGGGGCATACTGGCCCCACAATATCCAAGAATGAAGAGATGGTGTGATCTCATGGCTCGGCATGTGACCGGCCCTATCGTCAAATATAATGACGTGTTCTTTGATTGGTTAAGGCCCCAACTACTGATGGTAGATGACTATGTGTATGCTGGTTTGGATTTTAGAGGTGATCTAGACTTGGTTCTGCCTGAAGGTTCTCAGTGGGGGAACTTAGGTAAGAAGCACATTTAGTTTTTATAATGTTTTTGTAAATTTTGAAATATGAAATGTTTTTTATGTTCTTAATCCGATAACTAATTAAAAACTCTTTGAAAATGTAGATGTAGGACCTCAGTGAACTCTAGGTACATCCCCTATCTAGAGACGGGGGGAGAGAGTCGAGGTAGCAGGATTGGCTTTCGTTGATTACGAGACTATCGAGCAGAACCTGGAGGGGTTGACAGTGGATGTCCTGGATATCTCTATCGATGAGATCCCAAGACATTACCAGTGCCATACTGTGGGTGTATCTGGTTCTCTTAGTCGACTGCTCCGTAGAGTAGCACGAGTAGTCATGTGTTATCGTGAGCAGCATCCTTGATGCTAATTTTGTATATGAAGCCATGTGCTTCACATTTTGATATTTTGGTCTTCGGACAAAAACACTTTTTGTAAAAACTTTTATCGTTATATATACATGAGGCTTCTACTAGCTTAGTTTCTTTATATGTGAATTGTGATTGGATTTATAAGTGTCTCAAATGTCTGTATAACACATAACTAACTAATGCATCTGTTAATGTATTTAGACATCTAGGAATGTGTAGATATTCAATGTAATCAGAATAACGTTCCAAGAGGTGAATTAGTAAATACACACTTCACAAAGTAGAACTTCATATAGCATAGACATTACTCAATTGTAGTACCACTAATTGCGAATCATGTCGTGCAACAAGATGATAGATTCCAAATGAAACAACGTCGATTAACAATTCTATGACTGCAGTGTATTATGCAATATTGTTAGTTGCAAGACCGAGGAAAACATCGTGTATACTGATTAATTCGTTCGTAGGTGCATAGATTGCCCAAGCAACAAATGATAGGTTTTGATTACTAAGACTAGTGCCATCAGCGAAGCCAATGTAGGGTAGTGAAGACACCGACATATAGACACCAAGAACAATACAAGGTAAGCAGTTAGGGGTCGAAACCAAATAACGAAAAAGCACACGAAAGTAGCACAAAGAAGTATGATACAATAAAAATACAAGCACTTATGAAAAGATGACCTAAGGATAGTACTTCTTTAAGTAAAGTCCATTTCTGGGCTCACTCAAAGGAATGCCATCATAATCCACTAACTCATAAGCTCCCTTCTCCAACACTCATTTGACAATATAAGGGCCTCGCCACATAGCCTCGATTTTTTGGCCCCTAATAAATCACAATATTGTTCGTAGAGGAGAACTAGATCACCTTCCGAGAAAACACGTGGCTTGACATTCTTATTGTATTGGGCTTAGAAACATTTTTTCTGAGTTTCAATAACCAGGGAAACGTCACAACAGGTTTCATCTAATTGCATCAGATACAATAGACGTTCCTCTTCAGCAGAGGTGTTCAGGAGAAGTTCAACGACTATTTTCAAATATGGTATCTCACATTCAATTGACAAAACAAATTCGATACCATAAACTAATTGGAAAGGTGTGAACCTAGTGGCAGACTTGACGGATGTCCAGTAGGCCCATAATGTTGAAAACAACATTGTATGCCAACTTGTCTTATGAATTCTTATCATCCGTCGAAGCATAGTAATAAGAACTTTGTTTATAGCTTCAACCTGGCCATTGGCCTGTGGATAATTGGGGGTTTAGTTTTCATGCCGAAGACCCAACTTTTCAGTAAGCTTGGACATCATGAAATTTTTAAAATGACTACTGTGATCAGTAACAATAGCTTGGGGAACACCGAACCGAGTAAAGGTATGATTGAATATGAATAATTCTACAATTTTCCCAGTGTTATCGAATGTAGGCATCGCCTCGATCCACTTAGTGAAATAATCCACAGCTACAATGATGTATCCATGCCCCCCGACCGAGTGAGGGTTACATGTCATGAAGTCAATGCCCCATTTTGTGAAGGGACCAACAGAAACTACAAGGTCTAAAGGAGCAGGATGAGATCTTATCTTGTTATTATACGTTTGACAATCATGGAATTTCTGGATGGCAGTAATACAGTCTTTAAATAAAGAAGGCCATAAATATCCTTCTCGTAAAATCTTTTGGGCAATGGCATACCAAGACATATGACCACCACATGCTTCGGAGTGGCAGTCATTCAAATCTTTCTCAACCTCATCATAGGTGAGACATCATCGGAAAATGGAGTCAACACCACGGTGATAAAGAGTGTCACCAAGAATGATGTATTGGCGGGCTTGATACCGTATACGACAACGGTCGGAACTAGAAAGTTCGGGTTGGAAAGTTTGAGTTTGGAGATAAATGATAATATCTCCATACCAAATGTCATCATAACTTATCAGAAAAAGGGATTCGTCAAGTAAGGAATCCTCTGCCACATTTTATGTCTCAGCGGAGGGAAGGTCACATATCAATTCGGCGAAAACCAAAGATTTATTAGACTTAGCACGTTCAAACTCTAAGTCGAGCTCCTGGAGAATCACTATCCATTTGAAGTACTTTCCCCCTAGAAATTGGCACATAAGGATATGCTACATAGGGTTGCAATCGAAAATAACATTAGTCCTGTGTAATAGGATATAATGACGAAAACATTGGAAAACTTGAACAAATTCCAAGGCCAGTTTCTCCACATGTAGGTATTTGGCTTCGGTGGTTGTGAGAGCCTGACTCAAATCGTAAATTACATGTTCATCGTGCGAATCATATTCTTGGACTAAAACCAATGCAATGGTAAATTATGAAGTAGCGAGGTAGAGGAAATAGTCTCGACTATAATCCGATGGGAAAATAAGTGGTGTACGGGTTAAGGAAAGTTTCAAAGCTTCGAAGGCTTTGTTGGCAGTGTCATCCCATACAAAATCGTAACCTTTCTTCAACAGTCGAGTAAATACTAGTGTTAACTCAGCGTAATTGGGGATGAATCGACGCAAAAAGTTTGCCTTCCCTTGCAAACTTTGAAGCTGGCGTAGTGTGGAAGGAGGAGGTAGGTTAAGGATCGCCTCAACGTTCAAATGATCTACCTGAATTCCATGAAGTGACACAATAAAACCAAGAAGTCGGTTAGACTCCACACAAAAAACACATTTGTGTGGGTTCAAACATATACGATAGAAACAACAATGAAGGAAAATGGATTGGAGGTGTGTTGGCTTGGTGACGCATGGAATGCACGGGTAGATCATCGAGATACAGTTGTGCGATGTGCTTGATATCATGAAAATCATAAGACATAGCATGCTGAAAAGTCGCACCAACATTCTTCAAACCGAAAGGCAGTTTCCAGTAGGAAAAGGTACCCCAAGGACAAATGAAAGAAGTCTTGTGTTGATCCATGGGAAAAATATTAATTTGATTATAGCCAGAGAAACCCTCCATTAAAGAGAATATTTTTCTCCCGACGCAATCGTCGACGATCTGGTCAACGAAGGGGGTTGGATAATTATCCTTAGGACAAGATTTATTGATGTCCCTATAATCTACACATACACGGATCATGCCTTGTTTCTTATTGACCGGAACTAGATTGGATACCCAATTGGTTAAAGCCACAGGATAGATAAATCCAACCTTAAGAAGTTTCTCAACCTCAAGCTTGATAGCAGTGGCTTTATGAGGGTGGACTGGGTGAAGTCTCTTCCGGACGGGCTTAGCGTCCGGGTAAGTCTTAATTTCATGCACAATGATATTGGGGTCAATACCTAGCATCTCTTTATAGCTCCAGGCGAAAACGTCATGAAATTATTGAAAAAGGGATTTGTAAGTGACGACCTCAGCGGCGGAACATGAAGCTCTAATATGAACATTTTCGATGACTCCAGGTTTAATGGATATGTCAAGAGGAATGGTGGGAGAAATGTTACTCATGTTCTCTTCATATAGCAAGTCGTGTGTTGACTCGGGAACCAAGGAAATGACAACAATGGTCGGCAAAGTCGAAATTCATTGGTAATTCTCTATAGTGTCCTGTTCTAGGAAGAGAATGGAGCAATGATGTCCATCGTCCCATGGGGTGTCTTCCATATACATGACTGACATGATCATATCGTCGGTAGGAAAGATCACGTGAAATGGATTGGAAGATGAATCACAGAGGGAGGGAGTAGAAGAAGTTGTTGATTGAATGGACTGATAAGCAGATTCAACTGGACTTAAGGGAATTTGTTCTCCATAGCAAAGATAAACACCAAGGTCAGGTACCATCCACGGGTTGTGAGACACAGGGGTTTCATGAACAGGGGTGGAAATCATGTTGATTGAGGTGACAAAAGGAGGTGGAATATCAAGTGGTGGGATTGGGAAAGTACCCATCAAATTTGAATCTTTCAGAAGACCCAAATCGACATTCTCGTATCCGGGAGGTGTCTTTGAGATAAAAAGTACGTTGCTAGTACATGAATCATAATTATAAAAGGCCAATTGGTCTACAGTAGCGACCTTTCCTTGGTGTGGGAAACATACTACATGGAAAAGGGTAGACACAACTGTACGCATGAAGTCAATCTATCTATGACCAAGTAAAAGGTTATAATAAAGAGGTGCATCAAAGACCTCAACTTCGACATTGACCAATTTTCCTTCCAACGTAATAGACAATGAGGGAAGAACACCACAGGGTTTAAAACCAGAACCATTGAAGGCCTTAAGTTTATTGTGTGATTCAGTTAGGAGAGGAGAACCAATGGATTTCCAAAAAGTAACAGACATAACGCACATTGAGGCTCCCTCATCAATAATGGTTCTACATATATTCTTGTTCTCTACAACAACTTGTATCTGAAATGCTAACTAAGGAGGTAGCCTTGGAATGTGATCTTCCAGGTCAAATATTATCAAATTCGTATCTCTGGAATCAATTCTACCAATGACCTTTAACAGTGCCTTTCGTTGAGTGGGAAAACTTTGAAGTACTTCAAGAGCTGACAACTCAAAGGGTGCTTGCGCAAGGTCTTCTACAATACTGTAGTTTTGAGCAGCACACGCATGAGGATTAAAGGAAGAATTACGAACAATGCCCTTTGGAGGAAGGTGAAGAACTGTATCAAGACCCAGTCGTTCGAGATGAAGAGGACCGTTGGGAGGTGAAGTTGAGGGAGGCGATTGAACCAACGAAGGTGGCAAATCGTCAACTTTCTCCTTTGAAGGGGAGTAATCTTTGGCCCGAGTTGTGATGGAAACGTCGTTCTTGTTAGAATCACTAGTACACATAAAGACATACGAAGTGGTGGAAGGAGAAGGTTGGTCATGAATGACCAATTGGACCTGCTATTGGGAAGGGAAGGGTTGAGACAAAACGACATGTGTGGGAGCATTCCCAGTCCCTTGAAGGAACTTAGTGACCTCGACATATCTTGGAAAATCCTTCATGTAGTGATAATCACCATAGATAAGGCAAGGATATCGAGGTTTACGCTTATCCTTATCATCAGTAGGTTGTGTCTTGGGTTTTTCTGATTGCGTATTATTATTTTTATCCTCCTTGATCTTACCCTTTCCTTTTTTAGATTTATTTTTAACGGCAGGGGTAGACTGAACAACATTAACTTCCAAATTTTTTCCGGTGGAAGGAGTAGGAGTCAGAGCATGTTGAACATTAGAAGCATTATATTTGGGGTTGGTGTGAGAGGCATGCACAAATTTAGTTTCAGCATGGAAGGTGCCAATCACACCATCAGCCGCATGAGAAGCGACAGGGATTGTTGAGGTAGAGGTGGTCAAAGGGTGAGGAGCATCAGGGATCAAGTTGTAAAGTGTGCTCGTTTGTGAATAAACAGGATCTAGGTACTGAGCACGACTAATCGTGTGCTCTTCAGTGACAACTCCACTCATGGAAATATCATGGGCAATTTTACTAACGATTATTGGTGAACCATTCGGTCAATAACTGATCAGGAAGTTCAATTTTGATCAAACGTCATATTCTTCTCCACACATGAATGTGATCAGAAATATGAGTGGCAGAAGATTGTTTAAAGGAACTCAAAATCTTGGTTCCAATCTCGTAATGAATTAGCAATTGGTAATACATGAGGAAAGCCATAGCAAGGGTGTTAAAGTCATGAAAAAATCCTCGCGATAACTCTATGTACCACTTTGTTTCTGAACTCGTGAGAGTTCGCTAGAAGAGTCGTAACCTAATGGAGTCATCCATCAATGAGTTGGATGAACACCAAAGGTGGAAAGTCATAACGTGATTGTTTGGGTCATCTCTCGGTCGACCGTCAAACTTGGGAATGTCAGACGATAATTTGGATGGTATGACATGCTAATGGGGAGAATGTAAGATATGATCATTCAAGATCCTAGACAAGTCGAGTAAATCCAAAGTGGATAGAAAAGGCAACTGTCTATTCACGTGAGGATATTGGTGACTTTGGGGAGGAAGTCCTACTGGTATGCCTGTAGGACCATAAGCAGTATGGATGTATGTAGATAGTCCAGACAAATTCTGTTGGTTGGGGTTGTGGGGCATGTAACCTGTAGGGTTGGATTGATGGGGAATATTTCCTTGGGAAGAAACATTCGGCTGGGAGTGTTGGCCCCAAGTAGGAATCAGGGAACTTGGATATGGTTGGCCAAGATTGAGGGGTGTAGAAGAGTTCCCCCCAAATGATTGTGAGTGGCCTTGGAAAGGAAAAATCCAAGGTACAAGTGTAGTTTGACCATAAACCAAGTTATGAGAACTAACTTGAGGTTGCTCCCCGAATTGAGGTTGGGTCCCAGAGTGAGGTTGTGTACCTAACTGATATTTCCATCCAACTTGTGATTGTACCCCAGTTTGAGATTGTCCTCCAAAAGGAATTTGAAAACCAGAAGTGATAGATGGACCAGTTCCCCCAAGTGGGCTGGAGCCACTAGGGTCGGGATGATTAGCCCCTTCGAACAAAGGCAGGAAAGGGACGTACGACCCTTCGAAAGGGTTCTGGGTAGGTGCATAAACAAAGGCAACAACAACATTATACCCAGGAGGAACAAAAAGTCTTTTCCCTCCAGATGGATTCTGGGTAGGGATAGTGATGAAAGTATTTAAAGCGTGATACCCAAGGGGAAGTGACGGAATAGGTCTAGATGAAAGTGGTGTTCCAATGGGAGTTTGATTAACCACCACATTTCTGGTAGGAATAGTTGTAGCATGTGGAACCATAGTAGCATGGGCCATCTGGAGAGAAAAATTTGAGCTAGGACCAACTGATTGTGTGTCTGGAATGACAGTGATATTGTTGGTTGTACCAGAAAAGTGGTCTAGTGGTACATTATAGGTAGCAGACATTTCGGGCATTTGAGATACGACAGGTGAATTTGGACATGCCCCCAAGTTGTCATAAAGGTCCCACACAGTGAGAGGCAGGTTTCCAAATATGTCACTAGAAAGAGGGTCCTCTACTCTAGGGCTAATAAGAGGTCCAGTCGATATTCCAAAAGTTTCAACAACAAGTTCTCTTGACGAATTCATCCGGATTATACGTCTCTCGTATATAGCATACGGTAATGGAGTTGAAGGTAGTTGGAAATTCTTTAGAGAATCGAAAGTAATTCGGAAATCTTCTAAAGAGTTGGAACTTTCCACTTGTGAGGTTACGTTATCCTAGACCGCTCTCTGCTCAGGAGAGCCCTCTAGTGAATGAGGAGGCAGAAGGAGATAATCCTCCAGATTTTCCATGGGAATTCCTTGCATCCTACGTGAACAACTTGGAGGGTTGATGTTGGCTGAGCCAAATATTTTATGGGAAAAATCTATGGCCAACTACGAAAACAAATAGCACTCGCTAATAAAATCTAGAAATCAAACCAATCAAACAAACCTTCTTATTTCGAAGTCACTAGTTGGTGATGAAATCCAACGTCGCAAAGTCAAGACAAGAAGGGGATAGGATAGATCAGGTGGAAAAGTTATGTTGACGACCTACTTAACGGACTTACACCCTGGTGCAAGCTCCCACACATAATCGTGTGTATACCCTCCAAGGAGACTGAGTGAGTATGGCCAACATCAATTCCAAGTACCGTGAAGACTTGCCCCTCAACAGTCACCTCGTGTAAGAATCTAAAGAGATAGGCTACTAAGGCTACCAAGAACAATAGTGATGCCTGGGGGAACAGTCGACACTTCGATCGACATGTAAGGGTAGGGTATCTAGCCCAAAATCAACTCGAAAGCATTCCACTCATCATTGTGGGTATACCTTCAAGTGACCCCCATAATACGTGCAATCTCTACACTAATACCAACAAAGCAAGGTGAGTAACTCTGCGAGCCTTAATGCGACCTCAGGTTTGACCCTTGTGTGAGAAGGGATTCCCATGACAAAATGTTGCAAGTGGATTTGAACATTCCCTAACAAAATATGCTAGAATGTGTTTTATTCTTTAGAGAGTGTGCCTCAGAACCTATTCCAAAGCGTTATCCTAGCTAATGTTGGTGGAAAGAGTTTCTAGAAAACAAAAGTTACTAATAAATTTTAAAATTACGTAGTATTTTAGAGGTTGTTGCTTACTCAAGAGGGAGATGGAAATGAAACCAATGTTGTATGAGACCTTGACCCAATAATATGCAAGAAGAGATGAATGATGCTATATTTCAGTTCAATGAACTCTAATTACAGTAAGGAGAAGGTATTTCTTAGAAGCACGAAAGCTACGAAATGCAATTTCTTTTTCTTGAATGAATATAATTCCAAACAATCATAAGCTATGAATTTGTTCTCTTTAACAGTTTTGAATGCAAAGATTTTCTTTTGAATGATTACAAAAAGAATATATGACTTTAATTCTTCCTTTCCAAAACCAAAATAGAGGTATAATGAAGAAAGGAAAAAATGTAATCAAAGAAAACTGATACACTCAACAAAATACCCAAATCAAAATTTGAATGAAGACAAAAACGAAGATGCCAAGAAAGTGTTTTTCCAAATGCAAACGAAAGTGTCTTTCAAATAAACAAGTAGTCCAAAAAGTATAAAATAATCTAAAACTTTACTCAAATCAAAGACCTTTAACGATCAAGCACTCAGAGCTAAATCCAAAGATTATATCCTTGTTGACAAAAATCAAAAAGAAAAAATCTTGCACAATGATGAAGAAAGGCCTTCAATCTTTGAAAACCAATCAACAACAAGTCTTAAACTCAGAAAACAATCAGATACTGGCACCAAAATTTCCTCCCAGGTGATCAAAGAAAAACTGCATGTCAGAAGACAAAAAGACCTAATCCAATAAATTCTACAGGAAACGTCGCAACCCAACAGTAAGGTACAGTGCAACGATTTGAGGTTTCCGCAGGCTAGTTATGGGGCAGGATGTGGAAATTTTGCATTGGTCTAAACAGGCAGGGTGCAGCGATCTAGGGACATCGTAGGCTGCATATGGGATATAATGCGGCTATTTCTGTAAACAAAGAAAAATTGGAAAAATGACAAAGAGTGTAAATGAACTTTTAGATCCAGAGAGTCTGGATGGATCACCCACAGACTCATAGACTGTATTGAAATGAAAGGAGGTAGGCTAAGGGAAAATGGAAAGCAAAAAACAAAAAAATGGTCATATCCCCAGTATGGTCGCCTATTTTGTTATTGGATAAATCGGTAAATGCGGACATAAACTGATCTCCCTAGATACACCTAGATCTAGAACAAAACGAGACAGGAAATGGTGCTTTCCCTAAGCTCTAATCATTGAATTTACTATCAGACAAGAGATGAATGACATACTTTGAATATTGCTTCCTTATATTGATGTTGTCCTTGCTTCTCTTTGATGCTCTTGTGTTATTGATCCTACAATGAAACACAAGCCAACCAAAGTGAAAGGAAAAATAGTATATTCAATGAAAAATTATGCATGTGATCAAGGAGTCATGCAATAAAATGAGAAATATTTTATGGGAAAGAAACATGCCATTGTATTATATTAAGTAAAAGTGGAATATACAACCAAACAACCTTGATGTTGCAAGGTTCCCTTTAAACGAACCTTTTCTCCAACACAGACACTTTCTCTAAGATTGCATGAAGAAAAACAACAATAAATTGATGGACTCAAATGAATCCCTTGAGCATCAACTAAAGAAGAATTCCTCACACAATTCTCAGCCTATTCAACCTTCATAAATCTTAGCCTTCTTTCTTAATCATTGCTTAACCTTTTCCATGAGAAATCCATCATTATATAGGGGAAAGAGAGATGGTTAAAGAGATTAGGATGATCCCACCAAATCAGAGAAGTGAGTAGGATCCCAAACATACAAATTCCACCTCATATTCTAGAATATCCCCTTCTAGAACTTTCGTGAACCTCAACCTTTTCTTAGTCTTTCAGCATCGTCGTACCCTAGCTATAGGATAACCTGCGGAAACATCGCAAACTAGTTTCAAGCCAGACTGCGATGATCAGGCATTTCCGCACTGTATCTTATGCTTGACCTGTGGTGACCCTTCTTAACAAGGTTTTGTAGAAGAGGAATCCAGTCAATTTTCTCATGAAGAAAAGTTATTTTGGGAACCTGAACACATGTTGTAGAAACACCACTAGGATGACTAAAATAATGTGTAACACACCCAGGGAAAAATTGAGTAGAAGTTTCCTCACCTGATGAGGGCACTCAACGCAATGGAGACCATTTCTTCCTAAGGGGGGAGGATTGATCCAGGTGGATATTTGTGGCCACCCACCTATTCCAACTAACTCCTCTTGACAATTTTTAGTTTAACACGTTCTTCTGTAATCCTTTGTAATTGTGGGTTCTACACTTCTAGGGTTGTCTGAATCCCTACACAGCTTCCACGTGGATACTGGTGGTCTCCCACCTAATCCAATTGGCTTATTTTTGAAGTTTTCATGCCAGCGCATCTTTTTGTACTTCCAAGGCCATTTTTGGGCCCTAAACAATGTTTTTTTGGCGTGCCACAGTCAAAATGTAGACAGTAAGATTTTGACGGCATAATGTGTAGTTGTCTAAAATACATTTCCAATGGGCTATCATGCACCTAAAACATAGTTCATATGCAAACGTTACAACCCCGGGAAGTTGAGGTACCAACTTACCCATAGGAGCACACATAAATTTTGATGTTTCATCTCCTAGGGTTAGGTTTTTAGATGTATAGGGTTTTGGCATTCATGAGTAAAGTTAAAAAGGACTTTGGAGCCTCATTGTATTCATTTTTCTCAGATGGATGCACATAGCAAGCCATATCGTTTCTCAGAGATAACTACCGCCATTCGAGCAAGTTGTTTCCAGTTTTGCAGTTTTACAATTTCATCCAATTTTATTTATTAAATAGAAGTTATTGTTCACTGGATATGTGTTATTGTTGTTCCTATCTCTTTGTTATTGTATTCTGTCAATTATTCCTTTCGTTCCGCTCCTAAATTCGTATCATACACATACATTAGGGTCTATGGGAACTCTGACCCCCACCACCTCCTACCTAAATATGTCCCTAATAGACTGCTAATTTGAGAAATTTCCTACCAAACCATGGGAACAAGGATAACCTCTTTCTTCTGGAGTAGTAGTAAAATGATTTGGCTCACATTCTATGTCAACATAGGAAATTACACATTTTTAAATGGTCCTCATACTAGAAAAGAGGTAGAGGCTCTGCAAGAGATATGTTTTTTCCTAGGATAAGCCATAGGTCATGAGCCACAAAACCTGACACTAAACCATGTAAAATTGGTTGGCCTCACTCACCCAGTGATCCATGTAGTAAATTTTACAGAGGAGGTTTTCAAAGGAGCTCTATTATTTGAAGAACTGTTGCAATGGATACCAGATGACGTGGCCAGAGAAAAGCTTCAAATGGGAGAATAAGAGAAGAGGAGGATAACCCATAAACAATTCCAATTATGTCTGGAGAAGGACCATGAAAAGTTGGAGGCAAAGAAGAAGGAGGAGAAAAGAAAAGAGGATGAGCGACACTAGAAGGAAATGATAGCATAAGAAGAATATAAGAGAAAACAAGCATATAAGAAAAGGGCCAAGAGGTGTTGATCCCCAAATGTGTTAAGTCTTTCCTAAATCCTCTCTTGTATATTCCTTTTTCCATACTTATAAAAATTTTTAAAGGTTGTGGGTTCACGATGTATCTTTTCTTCAATTCAAACTTTTGAGGCCTCCAAAGTATACCGTCACGTTTCACCACCTTCACTTTGCACCCATACTTAGAAACTTTTTCAAAGTGTCTCACCATGGGTCTAAGGCATTTTCCAAATCCTCTCATCTATAACCGTGACCCCTCCATCCGACCGATTCTTCATACTTAGACAATTTCTTATAATTCATCGTGCTCGGTGGGACATTATGATACTTCTCTTCCATACTTCATTAACCCCATGATGTCTTATACTTAGTCATTTTTTTGAAATCTCACTGCGGGCTACGATAATTTTATGAGTCTTCTATACATACCCCCAATCCTGATTTTTATGATCCATTCTTATACTTAGTCCATTTTTCTAAATCCCACTGTGGGTTCGCGCTCATTTTATTATTTCTCCACATACTCTCGATTCTTCGTTGCCCTGCAGTAATCCATGTCTTATATTGTCACTCTCCCCAAAATAAATTTAATGCAAATCTCATAGCAGTGACACATGAGTTAAGTATTAAAAGGTCATTATCAATGGTGATGTTTTCGAGACAATTCTTCATTAATTCAAGATTTAATTCGTATTAACGATCCTTTGGAACAATATCCCCAATTGGTAATAATGTTCCAAAAATGATTGTACATTAATCCATCAACTTGATTAAGCATGACAACTAGAAGAAAGGAACACTTCTGTAGAGATACCATAAACTCACTTGGATGAGAAGATCAAATGTTTTACTGGTCAAGAGAATACAAGTATTACTCCTCATTATCGCCTCCAAAGAGGATTTCAAACCAGATTTGGATGTCGGGAATTTATATGGTAGGTTGTATTCCATAGGTATATGATTTCAACGAGTTAGTTTCACGGTGCATAGGAAAAATTGATAAGAATAAGATAATAATTGAGTTGTGTTGTTCCTGAGATTTACTCTGGGCTCACAAGTTTATAATATTTTTTTTTATAGTTCTTTTGTACCTTCAGTTTTAGATGAAGCTTCAATAACGTAATGATTTAGAAAACACAGAGGCAATATCTCTTCCTTTGAGTCTTATCAATATTCAAGAAATGGAAAGTAGAATTGTAGCAATGAAATTGACAAACAAATTAAGGTATCCAATGATGATAAATCTTACCTTATTCACAATAGAAGAAAATTGGAAATTATGTCTTAGAGATGAATCAAGATGAGGAGATCCACATAGATATAGTTCTTGTTTTACTTATAGTAATAATAGAGGAAAAGTTGTAGTTGAACAATCATCCAATTATATGAATCATAGTAGATGTATTACTAAATTGTAATCCTTCAGTTTTTAAGAACCATAGAGTGAAGAAAATTGATTATGATGAAGTAACAACACACATAAAGCACATAACTCAAAGAAATGAAATGTAGAATATCTGTCTTTTCTGTAGAAATTGGTATTTACAAGTCTCTCTTTTCATTTGGCCAAAAAAATCCTTGATTATATCTCTAATCCGTTTATTTATACAAAATCGTCTTAACCAAAATTGGTTAGAATTTCCACATTTCTAGCTCCCAAAATAGAATAATATCTAAACTAACTAAATATTACAAAAATTTTGAACATCTGTCCTTCTCCTATAAACTCCTTCACTCACTGGCAGTTTACCTTTTCTTCATCTGCTCATAGATGCAATTGTGTTTTGTTGATCCTTGTATTGTGCATGAAAATCTAGTAATGCAAGTACAAACTTGGGGGATTCTATGTTGGCATTTAATTCAAAGGTAAAAACCTTTATATGCACCAATGCTAAATTCCTTTGAATTTTTACAGCAACCTGCTAGATATTCTGACATTGTAAACTTTGTTTGACAAGAAGATAATTTAAGACTTGCAAGTTAACATAATTGAATTGCATGAATATCAACGAGATTAATTTCTGCCATCTCTACATCCACAGTTAAAATCGCATTTAGAAAATCATCCTTTGCCTCTTTGGATAATCTTTTACTTTATTCAAGATTTTTTTCCTAGGATTTTAATGCCATTTCTCCTTTCAACTATTCAATTTCTAAAAAAAGGAACAAACCTTGTTATATTGGGATTTTGCTTCCACACTATGAGTTCCTGAAATTTGGATCTAGCAATAATATATTCTTGAACTCTTTGTCAGTAATAATTTGCAATGAATTATTGATGACATGATAATTCTTTTGTATAATATCCAAACTTTCATAGAAATTTTGTTGAACTATCTGCAATCCCTCATTGATTTCCAATGTGTGTTTCCTAAAAGCAGAGATGCTAATAACTGTACTTTCAATTGTAGTTAGTTGGGATTGCAATTGACATATGAATGTATCTCTCTGGGAAATAGTGTTCTTACTCAAGTGTTGATATTGAATACTTACCTTCAATTTATCCTCTAATTGTTTGATCTTTTGCTCAAAACATTGTAATATCATCTAAGGTTGAAGCTTCAACCTTAGCATGTCCAAAATATGATAATGAAAATACACCAACATATATAGGATAGGCTGGACAAACTATTTTATGTGCAACCTTCGGTTCTTTAGTGATACCAGCAGAAACAATATGATAGGATACTTCCCTGCAAAAAATTCTATCTGGTACAAATCTGGGAAGAGCATGTGGAGATGCATAATAGCTAAAAACTATGATATAAGAAAAAATTTCCTCAATGTACCATTCTGCAATAACACCTAGATTTCCCATTATTTGTTCAGAAATTCTGGGAGGAGGTTGACCATAATTGGCTTCATGAATAGGAATTACCACATTGTGACAAATCTCATAAAAACAATCCTTTTCATTTTACTCCCGTAATTTGGAATGATAAAAATGTATTGACACAGTGAGAGTTGGGGTCCAATTCCAATTCATTAGAGGAAATGGGGTTCTAAAACATATAACATCCATAATATATGAAAAAATATAAAAGGGGGCATTCTCTCCTTTAGATTTCTTGGTTGTATAACCCTCTATTTGTTTGAACAGATTATCTGACTGATAGTAGCTTCCCCCAATCAAAAGTAAAACCCTCTGCAACTTCATGAATTATAGGAACCCACTCTACAATGAAATGTGTAGGGATTTTCTTTCTGAACATTCTAAAAAGAATAATAAATACATACATAATGTATGCATCACAAGAGGTTGTAGAGTATATTCCATGACTATATTCCTTGAATTTATTTTCATTTCCCCACCATGTTTTGACTATATCATGGACAGTTCTTTCGTAACTTGCACATTCATCTTTCTCAAATTTCATCACAAATGGTGCATTATAAACATATTTAGGGTTGGTAGATAATTTATACATTACTTGGATGTCCTCGGGTAGGAATGAGCTGACAATAGTATTATGATGGCTATAGATGGTTCTGGTCGATATATATACATGGTCCAGAGCCCATCGTATCATATCCGTATATGGAAACAATTTTGGCCTTGTCACAACTTTGTGAAGTTCTGACTTGGCCACCTCCTTAATCTTATTTACAATTGATGTATCTTAACCCTCGCTTGAATCATTAGAGGGGAGGGGTTTTTTTTTCTTCGAGTATTTCATAAACCCGCGTCCATGATTTAATGTTGTCTGTTAGGCAAGCGGTAGTGTCTGAGTAAATATCTGAATTTGGGTTTGGCTCTTCCACATACATATCTTGTTTTCTTTTTTCTTTACGTGGTGCCATAATTTCCCATCTCCAATATCAGTCCTTGTAATAAACAAAGTTTATGAATAGGATGCAAAGACAAAAATTTGGAATGTTAATGGAGAAATGATACAACGTTCAAATCTTTTATTAAATTAAAACACAAAACACTAGTCTATTCTACATTCAATTATTCTACAAAATAGTTCTTAGATTTGTTGATAATATGATATCCCAGAGGAAAATCTCCCCGAGTGACATGGCAGGATGATGTCATATCTGATGACATGTCATGAGAACATGAGTGACATGTGTCACCCTGAATCATATGAATTACATGTCCAAGAATACCCAAAGTGAATGCCACGTGTTGCTACGTGTAAAGATTGTTAGGTGGCATAGGGCACGTCATCCAAGTACTTTACTTAATAAAACAAATTATGGAAATTAGGAGATTTGTGACTACGGAGCTTCACGACTTCGGGGTTTTTAGGACCTTTAGATGTTGATCTTAGAGTGTCGAAGTATGAAGTCCCGAAGTGGAACTTTGAATGGGAATCACACCATTGATTAAGTATTTCACAATTTTGAATCTCCAAACTCTCGCGAACCATAGATTTTGATAAGTTTAAGGTTTAACAGTTGATGATTGATCTGCCTTGTCAAAACGTAATGAACATTTTATTAGTATATGAAATGATAATTCTAAATTTAACATTTTATTTGTAAAAGAAAAAACATCAAAAAGAGTTTGAAATTTGGATTTTTATTTGAATTTTTTTTATTTATGTTCTAACATAGGCTCCATATGGGGATTGTGGCTCCTTGCGAGGCACATAAGAACAATAGACTAGGTGCCTTTATTGGGAAAATGGAGTCATTATTGTTTTTTATTAATCTAAATATTTTCTTTCTTTTATAGATTTAATCCTATATAGAAGTAATAAAATAACCATATCTAGAAATTTATAGCACACTTAGTGATCGATCTCAATTCATGCTAATAATAGTTTTTCTTCTTAAAATTTACTCAAGAATTATCTAGGATAATGAAAGTAAATTTAATTATAATATCATACTTTCACTCACTCTGTTTTATCTCAAGGTTATAAAGATACAATGTGTTTTTCATTAAGGAAACCCAATTGGGTCAGGATATAAGTATCATTGAAAAATAACTAAATAACAAAGTATGTAATGACGATATGTAAGACAACCTCACATATGTCATAGATATTGCTTCACTTCCAACATGCCTATTCAGTACCCCGGTGAAGTTATCTGTATCTCCAAAATTGAATTTTCTTTCACCACCTCAAAAACAAGCTTTCATTTAGTTGAGATGAGGGAAATCAATTTGTGAATTTCCTTTCATCATCTCTATTTGGACAAGATGGGGGCAATCAATTCTTGAATTTCCCTTCACCATCTATCTTATTTAATTTCATTACTCTGAAGTGGGGGAAATCAATTGTATTTAGGATACAAGGGATGGCATATGTTTTTTATCTGACGTAAAATTGGTCATTCTATAGTCTTAAGAATACTCTGAGATTAGTTTTCTTTCAATTCTAAGTATACCTTTACCTATAGGTAAATTATATTAGGGAAGAATTTATTTGTTTTTGAGATGAACCTTGAGAAAAATCATCAGCTATAATCTAATATTAGAGCTAAATTTACTAGGATTAGCCTGGATATACTCTTTCAATTAGAATAAAAAAATAGGTGAAATCTTTGCTAGACTTGTGTAAAAAGTATGCTTTATTTTTCTAGTATTTGGCTAAGTTTAGAATTTCTATAAAGACTAATATGATTGAATAAGAAACAAAACTTTATTTGTCGGTAATAAAAATTTTAAATGTGATAGATGTATTCACATTAGCTCTGATGGACATAAGATACTTCACACGAATTTATCTGTCAAGTACGAACTCTTTCTTCAATCTATTTCGCAACAATATTCCTACCTTTCAGTATTTTTTTTCTTATGATTATTTTCTCAGTTTTGTACCAATGATGATCTTATACTCAATGAAAATTACTTTGCAAATCTTCTCTTCACCTCCTCTCCATTCTGTTGATTAAAGTTGGTTGTCATTGATGTCAACCCTTGAAGAAAGCCACGCAACACAAAGGTTTGGGTAATGGACCCAAGATTGTTTGATGTAAAGATGCCTCATTATTTTATTTTTATGGTTGATAAGAAGTAAAGATGGATGAACTCCAAAGTGGTCCCCTTATGGTGAAATCCCTCACGGGAAGATGCTTTGTGGAGTAAGAGAACCCATGCTTAATTGTGGAATAATGAGATGAAGGACAATGAATTTGTCAGGTAAACTATCCTAGATGGATAGTTCTTTTCATTCCATTTCCGGTGGTATGTGGAACGCCGCATAACTCCTCACGGTTAGAGAGTTATGGCCATGAGAAGTTGGAGACCCCAGGTTTGGGTAATGGACCCAAGTTTGTTTGATGGATAACAATATGAGTTATGATATATTTTCAGATAATACTATTATATATGGATAGTACATGTCATTCCATTTTTGGTGGTATGTGGTGTTGGAACCCTATATAATAGGGGAATCGGTTTTCTGACTCTATCTATCTATTTCAGGCATTATGTGTTTGCTCATGACGCATGGCGAAGGCGGAAGAAAGCGCTCGACACTGACCAAGCATAAAATGAGTACCTGCGCGGGAGCTTCAAAGCGAGTTCTGGTGCATTTTTAGCCAAAAATTGTGAATTGGTTTGAAATGGAAAAATTTAATTCTTGTGGGCACATACAAATTTGGTTTGCTCGCCAAAATTTGGTGAATTGAGCAAAAATTGGCCCCTCGACCTTTATGCAGAGTTTTGGCTTGTTTATCAAAATTTAAATATTTTGCCAAATATTTTTCCAAAAAAATAATATTGGCCTAGGGCCAACCTCCGAATGCTCGACACCAAGGATAAGCACCATTTCATGCACCAACAACAAACACACAAGCCAGCGCCAACACCAAACTCCAAAGCCCAAGCCTCGGGCTCACTTCATCGACACAACATGTGATTGTTGGCTCATTTAAACACCCAAAGCTCAGTTTACCACGTAAATGTGGGATATTACATGAAGAAGCTAAAAATATAAAACAAAGATTGCCAGATGCCAGGGTAACTCGTAGGTGTCAATTTTATCAAAATATCATTAAAAAGGTGGCTCGAAAGCCAAGCTCCAGCGCTCCAGCTCCATGCACCTGAAACCACAACGCGCAAGTCAAAGGGGAATAGAGACCAAGGCCGGTTTTGTATATCAAATTGATAGATACGAATATATCATCATATTCCTTTAACTTCTGATAACATCATCATATTTCCATCAAGGTCTGTTGCAATTGAAAATGCTTTGCGACTGTTTTCACCAAAACTTGCATTGGTCGATGAAAATCTTACAAGAAACTTGCCCAAGAGGTGGCTTACTTCTTTGGAAATTGAGAGACAACCAAATGCGGAGTGTTCTTCTGAAGTGGTGACTGTAATAGAAGCACCACATCGATCTAATCTGATGATTGAATTGATAAGGAAGCTGAAGCCACAGAGTGTAGTAACAGGTATAGCAGATTTTGAGACAAAAACTTCCACAACTTTTGAGCAAATTCTTGATGAAACCCGACAAATTGGTTGTCGCCTTCTCCTGGATATGTCCAATCATCTTGAATTGTCTAGTTTACTGGGTAAAAATGGGATACTGAAATATCTGGTGACAAACACACTACCCTCACATGCAACAATCTTTTGTGGGCTCGTCAAGAATTAGGTCTACTCAGACCTAGAGGTCGCCTTCGTAATCTCTCAAAGTGAAGAGGTCCTTACTTCCTTAGCAAAGACTATGGAATGGTTACAGAGTCGAACTGCTCTATTTAGCTAGTATTATTTTGGCTGTCATTTCCATGAGCTTCTAACTTTTCAGCTTCCAGATCATCATCAAACTGCAAAGAGGTTATGTACAGAGAAAAAGTCAGCTAACATGATTGGGGTAGCAGATTCTGATATTAGGGCTCTCAATAAAGCATAACTTTCAAACCCCGACTTGAAGGATGTGGATGTAATTCATATGGACCTAGATCAAAGTTCTCTTACAATTCCTTCTGCTTTGAAAGAAGCAGTGTTTGAAAGTTTTTCAAGACAGAATAAAGTTGCTGAATGGAGGGAAGAAGGCAAAGCTGAAATTGTACCAGGTGTGCTTTTTATTGATGAAGTCCATATGCTTGACATCGGATGCTTCTCATTTTTGAATCGTTCTCTGGAAAATGATATGGCACGGATATTGGTTGTTGCAACAAATCATGATATCACTATAATGTGGTTGATACAAGACTTGCACAACATGTTGAGAAAGGAAATGAAGATGTGTTTATTTACTCAGAGCGAGAGCAAACAAAGATACAAGGAGATAGAGCATCTATTGAAATGTGTTGGAATATTGACTGGTTATTCAGATACTTTGTACAAAATGTTGGTTAGGCTCTCAGGCAGTGGTGTAAAATGGGTGCCTTACGTGGTTGTGTTGTTGGGGGTTTTTACATTTGTTACCATGTGGGCAGTATTGGTCACTGAAGGACGCAGGAAGGTCAAGTTGCAGTATTATGCATTCAAGCTAGCACCAACTGTTAAAGAGGGTGCTTCACTTCCCGAGGTTGAACCTTACATTCCTTTCAATATCAATCCAACAGGAATGCAACATGTCCTTACAACAACATATGTTTTGGCTTTGCCTAGCATCTTAGCAAGCCTTCTAAAGTCTCCTTTTTGGGAAAAGGCAAGAGATATTCTGAATCCTGCAGCTGTGGTTGCTTCTGGTTCTAATCCATGGCTCTACTATTCCTTGCATGCTTTTTTGGTCTTTTCATTCAATCTTTTGGACATTGCCAATTTGCCTAAGGAAATCTCCAATTACATGATCAAGATGGGAGCCAGAATACCTAATATTAAACCTAGTTGCATCACTACAGAATATTTGGCAAAGGTACAAGCTTCAACACGTTTCTGGGGAAGGATTGTTACTGAGTCTTTTAGCTACATTATCAACATTGATGGACCATCGATTTCGACATATCAATGAGGCTTTTCCATTGGATTTACTTCTGTTCTTATAATTGTTGGTTCAATCATAGAGCTAAGGAGATCTTATCAGGCTTATAATGTAATGCCTACATTGAGCAAGGTCTTGAAACGATATGGAGTATAACTCTCTTTGTAAAGATGGTAAAATATCTCATGTGATACATGCTTTGCCATTTTATTCCTGCTATGGTTAAGTTGCGGAACAGTTAGGCAATTTAATTGCAGACACACAGGTGGCTTCTTGACTCCAAATCTAAGCAGAAGAGAGCTGGCATTATTTTCAGAATCTGAGGCAACAGTTACAGGGAGGTGGCAGAGGTTTCCTATCTTCTAGGTAGTGGTTAGAACACTGATCCTCCAGCTAGCAGCATACCTCAAACAACCTCAGGCATTCGACTGCTACTGTATTTATTTATTGTGATGTTGTTACAGTCTATGTGCTAGCAAAAACTTAACAAACCTCCAGCGTGCCATATGTTTCAATCAACAGTTAGCAAATGGAACATTCCTTTAATTTACCATTCGATTTGTTTGAGGAGACAATTGACATGTGTCTATCTGTGTAACTGTTTTTCTATTCTTAGCAAGCAGAGTTAAAGCTCAAATCTTCTGAAGACTGAGAGTTTTTTATTATTTATACACATGTAAAAGGTAGAAAAGGGGTTCGACTGGGCTGAGAGGAGAGGGTTTTGACCTGTGTGAGAGGTCTCGACCTGTAGTTTTTATTTTTCTTTGCTGGAGCGTGGGCTGTGTTTGGCCATAGAACATTTTCTGTAATATTTAGATGATCAATCAGCAATGGGCATGCTTTCTTTTACAGGATTCCCGTGTGGATGTGTTGGTGGCGTTCTTTCTTTGTTAAGTGTTTTCCTGTGATCATTACGCTTGTTTTCATTTTCTCATTGTCAGAAGATAGTACACAAAGCAGAATTTATTGGCAAATACTCTACATCTGTCCTTTTGATAATATTTATGTTTTCATCTAAAGAGCTCAGTTAAGGAATTCTTAGCTGCTCCTTTGCTTGGATTTTTTCCTCCCCTATTTCTTCCTCAAATCGACACCATCAAAACTCAATTCGATCCAACACTTCCACTACCTCGCCCTGTGTAAGAGTTTTGTCTAGAATTGAGAGTGAATCACATATTTAAGCGCAGACCCCAATTGCCCAATGGCCCTCCTTGCTGTCCCAAAACAACCAATTAAAAACCCCAACCCCATACTTTCATAGCTAGCCTAACATCTATCCTATTCCACACCAAGTTAATTCAGAAAGAGAGATCCCACTATGAGTCTTGGAGGGCTAGATCCAAGACTCCAAGCAGTTCGAGGTTACCTCTGTGATTGCCTCAACAGCCTTAGACAAATTACAGAGTGCTAACATGTGGATCGTCACATAACTCCTCACGGTTTGAGAGTTATGGCCTTACGGAATTGGAGGACCCTCATATGTCATCTAGAAGCCCCAAAAGGTCAAAGTAGTCAAAGTGGTTTAAGAGATTTTAAAAGGTAAATAATAAAGTGAAGTAATGAGTGTATTATAATTCAAATTGAATACAAAATAAATTATTTCAATAATAAATTTAATGGAGAAATTATAAGTGGGTTAGCCCTAAAATAAGGAAAGTGGGGCCAAGTGACCTAGAAGATGTTTTTAAGGAAGCTACTTGGAGAGTATAAATAAGAGGCAAGGCTCTCTCATTTTTATTTTTTTTTGTTAATTTGTGCAGGACCTGTTGGCTACGCAATTAACCTGTGGCTTGAGAAACCGTTACTCAGGGGCATCTAAGCCGTCAAAATCACTCGGGGATTGCACCCGGCCTGAGCCACACCAAACCTTAACATGGTTGGATTTTTTGTCCCCGCAGGTTTCGAACCGGTGACTTTAACAACACGGAGTGGCTTAACAACACACTCCGTCACCGACTGTCCTACACCTCGGGGACAAGGCTCTCTCATTTTAATCAAACTTGAGAATATTGAATATCTATAGGTTTCTGAGGTAACCAAGGATATATAAGCCAAAATTCTGAGGGAAGGTTAAGAAAAGAAGGCCGAAATGCAAGGAAGGATAAATTCTTTTGATGGTGCTTTCTAAGGTATGTTATTTAGAGGTCATCTCACCATTTTCGCTATAACATTTTTTCTGTAATGATTCACACCATGAAATTTCTATGACATTGAGAAAACATATCTAAGTATCTGTGGTAAAAAATTCATCTTGTGGGTCATTTTACTTTTGGAGTTACACTCCGTGGAAAATAGGGTTTGTGGCTAGTCCTGAAACTAGTCAAAAACATGTGTTTCGGGTAAAAGCGTCATAAATTATTCATAAAAGATCAAAATTCCATGAAAACAAATGTTTTGGTTAGGGTACAGTCTTTTGTATTCTGTTTCATAGTTTCATAACAATTCAACAAATATTCTGTGCGGGGCATGCTCTACAAGGTCTCTCTCTAGAATAAACCAGAATTCAACAAGGTATGACATTTTTGCTATAACTCCTTTTCTGAGAGGTTCCAAGTAGTGAAACATGGAGGAATTTCATAAAACACACTGAAGAACATTGTGTATCAGTTTCTTATATTTATACATTACAGGTACAAATTTATGATTACTTCAAGTTAGGGTTGTTGACTAATCCAAAACTAGGCATGTGAGACTAAAGAAAAGTTTGACGAAAATGCTAGTCTCTTGTTGTTGAAGTTAAGGAAGGTTTGCAGGAATGTGATCATATACACCAGGTATATTAAATATCTACAAATCATATTTGGATGATGAAATTGATGAGGGCTTTTGGTTGAGGTACATGTTGAGTACATGGTTGAGACAAGTAGTTGATGAGTTGGCACATACATGAGGTGTATAATTGATGATGTTGGTACATATTGATGATTCATAGTTGATGAGAAGTTGACACATGATTGGTACATACTTAGTACATGGTTGGATGCATTTGTTTATGGTACATGTTGATTACAGGCTATTTGGTACAGGTTGGTGCATGGTTGATGCACTTGTTTATGGTACAGGTTGATTACAGGTTAAGGTACAGGTTGATGCATGGTTGATGCATGGTTCAGATTTATTGGTACATGTTTACAATGGTATATCTCACAATGACAGGTTGACAATGGTTCCATCATTCTACTTCTAATTCAGAGTGGCAGGATGGGGCAAGGACATGGGGTTGTAGCCACCTTTCGGTTGTAGCCAGAGAACATAGGGGGTTGTAGCCTCCTTCTGGTTGTAGCCAGATAATTGGGGAGTTGGAGCTTCCCTCATGTTGTAGCCTAAGAAACTAGGGGGTTGGATCCTCCTTCCAGTTGCAGCTAGAAAACAAAGGAATTTGGTGCTTCCAATGAATGTAATTCTTCAAGACATATAAGAAAAAACATTATGTGGTTTTCTAACGATTTGGGTTTCCACGTAAAACACTGGTGTATTGTGTATGTGTATGATTGTTCATTTGTTCATTGCTTATTTAATCTGCATTTATTGGATGATAATTCTACATGGATATAACACTTGGATTGTATGGTTAAAAATGATTAAATTGCTCTATTACTGATTCACCCCCCCTCTCAATAATCCAACAATTGGTTTTAGAGCGAGGTTCCTTCAGGAAACAGTTTAAACACTGGAAGGATATCATGGATTATTCTGAGAATTGAGTACCAATGTTTAATGGTCAGAATGGTTTTAAGTATGAGATGTGGAGCAAAAGGACAAAAGTATTTTTACAAGCACAAGGACATTATATTTGGCTATCAGTTGTTACAGGATATGATAGTTCAAAAAAGGAAAATACTGTAGCCAAGAAGGAATTGAAGAAGAATAACAAAATAGCAATGGCTTTCATTTGGGAAGGATTACCTAAATTGGTACAAGAAAAGGTTGGTAAATGTTCATTAGCTAAAGAACTTTGGGATAAGTTACATGACATATATTCTTCACCCATCGCAGATTCAAAAAATTTCAAAGAAGATGCAGATACATAACAAGAAGAAAGATGCTCATTATGTCAGATAGATTCAGAAGAGGAAGAGTATGATGAAGCATAAGTTGTATACAAAGAAAAATTGATCAGTGCTATTAAATATCTAAGGAAAGAAAGAGAAGAAAACAAGTCATCCAAGAAAGAATTGATGAAGAAAAAGCAAAGTGTTCAACGTTTCGAAAAGGATCAACAAGTCATCAAGAATTTAAGAGCTCAACTAGAAGAGGCAAAAAAAATTGAAGAAACTCTAGAATATCAAAAGAAATGTTTAGAAGCCAACATAGCAGCACAAAAGGAAGATGTAGAAAAGAGAGAAAAGATATTGATGGATCATCTCAAGGAAATAACCAATGACTTAAACCAACTTGAGGAAGAGTTTGGTCAAGAAGAGAGAAGACTGGAAGAAGAAATAATTGCATTGAAAATCCAACTTGAAGAATCAAAGAGAACAAAAGAGGTCACAGAGTCTCAGATAATGAAGAAAGAAGAAGAGGTTGAGAATCTTGAAGAAGAAGTTGTCACACTAAGAGTCAAAATCGCCAAGCTCAACAAAAAATTTGAAGAGATAGAAACATCCACATCAGTTGTAGAGAATGAAGAGAAGCACTCTACGTTGCTATAAAAAAAGAATGAAGAAAATAGAAAGAGTTATGCAGAAGTACTAAAAGGAAGGAATAATGGTCAACCAGAATCTAAGAAAAATATTGAATATACATCTTCAAGAATACCATCCATGTTCAAGCCACAAAGAAGCTTCAATCATGATCATGATTAGTCAAGGAAAAAATTCAAAAGGACTACGCCACAAAGAAGATCATTCACTCCCAGGTATGAAAATTTATTTTATGGTCATTGTTTTTATTGTACTAACTTTGGACATAAGGTTGCAAATTGCAGGGATTATAAAAGAAATGTTCAAGCAGACCGTGCCTATGTGGTCACACGTAACATTGAGTGTTACAAATGTCATAACTATGGACACATAGCCAGTGATTGTAGAATCATGATCAATACTTCCATGAAAGAGAATATTGATATCAGATATAAGAAAGTATGGATAAGAAAATAGGAAGAACAGGTGAACAAAGACCAGGTACCAAAGATCGCAAGATTGACAATAAAACAAGATGAAGAATATTCTATAGAGAAAAGGAAAGATGTCACATACAAAAAGGTTTGGAAAATAACTGAAAGAAAGGAAGGACATGTAAATAAGGACCAGGTTCAAGAGATTGTACTTTCATACATTGTAGTGAAATATGAATCCACAGATAAAAAGAAAGAAGTCAAATCTCAGAGAGATAATGAATCTACCAATGAAAATGATGATGAATCTACCAATGAAGATGATGATGAATACACATAAGAGTAGGAATTGTTTTGAGCCATCCAACTTAGACACTCCCAAGTAATATGAATATTAGGCAGGGGGATTCTATGCGATAGCTGTGACAGACCAAAGAACCATCCTTTGAGCAGCTTGCAGAGTTTGAGAAGACAGATTCAGAGCAATCAGTTAGCAGAAGTACAGTTTGATTGTATAATGATAAATGGGTTAGCATTATGGAAAGTTGCGCAAGTAGAGTCTTAGATAGTATGGACATAGATGGATTTGTAAGAACACTTAGCAGGTTTGGATAGATATATGATAGTGGACGAGAGCATGGATTCATAGATTGGTTCAGAGAGTGGTTCAAAGACAAAGGAACATTATCATAATGGATGATAATTACATAGGAAATAGCTCAAACAATGCTAATGGATTACAAATTGACAGATATTTTTTGGACACAAGTAGTGCATACATCAGTTCACATTCAAAACAAAGTAATTCTTAGAAACAACACTGAAAAAACTCCCTACGAGCTATGGAAAGGAAGACCAACAAATGTGAAGCACTTCAGAGTTTTTGGAAGAAAATGCTACATCAAAAGAGAATATGGAAGAATAAGAAAGTTTGACTCTCGTGTGGACAAAGGAATACTTGTTGGTTACTCAAGTACAAGAAAAGCATACAAGTGTTACAATCTAAGATTAAACAAAGTTGTGGAAAGCATCAATGTAACAATTGATGAAACAGGCAGACCATAATCAAAGGA
>ML798010.1:0-22592 GCA_009831015.1 Picea engelmannii | reverse complement strand
GTTGGTTTGCAGATCAAGGAGCAGTACGTCCAGTAGGCATGTAACCATTATACCAATAAGGAGGAGCATATCAAGTGGAGGAATCCAATGCAGGAGGGCTTTGTGATGTAGAAAGGAATATCATGGGGCTCAGGATGGGTGTCCCCACGATGCATATCCAAGAAATTCCTTACCACTTTCAGAGGCATATAGTAGGCGTGCCTGAGAGTATTAGTCACCTTCTACGACAGGTGGCCCGAGCTATTGTGCGTTACCACGAGTATAATGTAGCATAGGAGGATGATTTGAGTCCTAGGTTCTCCCTTTTGTCTTTGTTTTGCGACGATGTATGGGTGATGTAGCCCAATGTTTTTCCCTATGTACTTTTTGGATGACGTAAACAAATTCTTTTCTTTTATATATGTATGGATTTTATTTTGGTTGTCTATCCTTAAGTGTTTTATCGAATAATGGTTTTAAATTTTTGAAATTCTACATGCTTTGTGATTATGAATCATTTATGTATGTGCAAAATTCCAGTCTAACATGAATTGTGCAATTGAATCAGACACTGCATTAAACTCCATTGGTATATGTCGATATTGAATGTAATTGAACAATATTTAAAGGAGGTGGACCCTTAGATAAAGATGACATAATGTAGGATAACAAATAGAATAAATGTGATTTAGTTGAAAGACCACGAGTTGAGAGTCGAGATTAATGATCAAGTGAGATATGCCAAAAAAGGAAGCTCAGGTCAATAGTGCAATTACGATGTGATATTTTTCAACTTTATTTGTCATGGGATCAAGGAAAACTCCTCCCGAACTCACTAACTTATCAGTGGGGGAATAAACCACCCAAGTTGCAGAAGCACAGTTCTGGGTATGTCGACTAGCACCGTCTACAAATCCATAGTATACAAGAAAGGGTGCTAACATCAATGCATTCAAGAACAAAGCAAAATAAGCAGTAATAAGTGAAACAAAACCCTACACACAAAATAAAAAATCACACCACAACCAAAACACACCAAATGTATGGTACAATAATATATGAAGCAAAAATCATACTAACAACACAGTATGATTGTGCACAAAACCACCTGGGAGACATGTTCCACTTCTATTATTACTGTGTGCGAGGTCTAATTCCTTAACCACACACATTAATTCCAACCTCTCGAAGCACACATGTTATGATCCTTCACACGAGTCCAATCAATCCTCTTTTGACGACTCATAACCAAAATCACCAAGTTAACATAGCAGGCAAAACTAACCACATTGTTCATGTCCAAGCACAACTACAATAACAGGATAAAAACATCGCATTTACATGTACAAGTGACATTAAACCAAATAACAACAAATACTTATATGCAACACATACAAGGAGTAACCCATTTCAAAAAATGATAAAAAAGCACACAATAACAAGACAAGCACATACATAATACTTGTCTTTAATAGAAATCACCAACTGCGGCCTTGAGTCAGACGTTCCTCCCAGCCATAGACGTTGTTTCTTGTAAGATTTCAGCAACAAGTCACCCTTGAGTTGGGGCTCAACTCCACAAGCGAAAAATCCTTCTAGGAACACACTAAGGTCTAACTCCCAACACAATTTCTCAGTCCTAAGTGTCTGTTGCTACAACTATCCCATAGTTCCTCATTCCCCAGGCATCTGTCACACCCAAGGAAGTATGACCCTTCTATGCTCACTATTCCATTGGCTACCCCACTTCCCTTCCCAGGGTTACCAGAAAGAGGTCAGACAGGAAGTCTCTAAGCCATGTGACTAATGCTCAACGCACCACGAATAAATATCAGCAATACTCTCGCCTAGAGAGTATGCTCACGGGTATCACAACCACTTCACAACAGTCAGTCTCTCATCAGAGAGACTTCTCATAGTATTTCAACCCGTCTCCTCGACAATAAACTCAAATTATATCCCATAAATCCTTACAAGCGTCTCTGAGTAGACAAGGTAATAATCAAATTTTCCATTTTTTCCAACCCCCTTATGCTCATGAGAGATTTCCACATGAATAATAATCATAATAATAATACAACCATGTCGATAATACATTGAGGCCAACAATACATATTGCATGCCTTCCACTTGACAATTTTCACCTTCAAAAGTATCTTTAAGCCACTTGATGACATGTTCCCTACCCTCGAGAACTTAGGATAAAAACATATCAATAGCATACACTTTTTTTGAAATATTATTAAAATATTCCCAAAGATCTTTGACTCACCCCCTTTTCCTTTTTTCGGTGGAGTCACCACCCCATCTCTTTTCGTCTAAGTCAATCAACGCATAGTTATGCAATATTGTATTAATATTCATGATTATATTTACATGGATATGCACATTGGCCTATATAAGTCTAGGTTGACCAGCCTCATAATCACATAGGCTCTCCGGCCTCAAAACATATACAATCATTACCGCGCAATAACCCATGTGCACGCAACATAGTGTAATGTGCGCACTTACCCAAGTGCGTGAAACACATAAAAATGTGTGCACCCTACCTTTATAACAATTCTCCACACACTTACTCAAATGTGCACAACATCAAAATCCAGGTGCCAATGGCTCACCAACACACACACACACACACACACACACACACACACACACACATTACATTTACACTTGGTACTAGTCAACTCACCAGTCAATATGTACAATTATAAAAGGTTTTGGATCAGGGACATTACAATCCCCTCCCCCTTATTTATGCACTTGCATCATATACACATATACATACATAATTTAAAAAATCTTCGAAATGATGAGGATACTCTGCTCGCATAGCATCCTCGCGCTCCTAGGTTGTATCCTGAGGACTGTACTAGGTCCATTGGACCTTTACGAGCTCCATGAGTGGATTCTGGAGCTGCTTAACTTTCCGATCCAATATGCAAACCAGTCGCACTTGAAATCCACCTTCTAGCTCCACCTAAATCACATTCCAATCTAGGACATCATTAGCATCAAGTGCATACTTCTTAAGCAATGAAACATGTAAAACATTATAAATTCATAAGGATGTAGGCAATGCAAGCATATACGCGACAGGACCAATCCTTTTAAGGATTTCAAACAAGCCACAATAGCGCAATGCTAACTTACAACTCTTTCCCAACTTCAGGGAACTAATCCTAGCATTCACTTTCAGAAACACGTGATCACCCACTCCAAATTCTCTATGGGTTATGCCTTTATTTTCACATCTTCTCTGCCTATGTTGGGCAACTTTTAAATTCTTCCTTATCTTTGCCATTTTCTCCTCCATTTCCTGGAGCAAATATGGCCCAACTACTGTGCAACCTGTTGGGTTTTCCCAACTCACTCTCATGTTTCACTTTCTACCATATAGTGCTTCAAATGGGATTATCTTTAAAAATGCCTTATACCCATTGTTGTAAGCAAACTCTACCAAATGAGGGAAGCCTTCCTATTTCAATGAATTATCTATCACATACATCCTCATCATGTATTCAATCACCCAATTTACCCTCTCTGTCTCACCATTTGTCTCAAGGTGATATGCTATGCTAAAACTCATATTTCTTATAAATCACTTGAATAGTCCTTTCCAAAAGTTTGAAGTGAACTTGTAATCTCACGCAATGAACTTGTCTTAGGTACACGATGCAACTTAAAAACTCCACATATCTCAGGCATATTTCACTAAACTTAGCAACTTAACAATTTCTCACCGAATTTCAGGCAAATGTCCCCCCAAAAAGTGCATTTAAATTTGAACACCCATTTAAAACAAAACCATTAAAAATAAATATGCTTTAACTAAAATTAATAGTTGTAATTGTAGAGTTTGATTAATTGATGCCAATTAAAAATAAGTACATTAAAATTCTAATAGAAAAACAATTTTATTTAACATTAAGAATCCTTATTTTTTACAATCATTTCTTATAAATCATTTCTTATAATCTATACTCTCAGATCTATTAAATTTAAAAAGAGTAAATAAAATATATTTTATTATAGATTAAAAATCACTCAAGGAATATAATATAATACTTATATTTTATTGAGGAATAAAGAAAAGACATAGATTGAGACAATAACAGATTAGTTTTAAAAATTGGGAGACCATGATTTATTTTCAACTAAATATTTACCAAAAGAGTAAATAAAATATATTTTATTATAGGTTAAAAATAACTCAAGGAATATAATCTAATACTAACATTTTATTGAGAAATAAAGAAAAAACATAGATTGAGAAAATAACAGATTAGTTTTAAAAATTGAAAAACCATCATTTATTTTCAACTAATATTTACCACATTTAGGATTTTCTAGGAATAAAGAAAAGACATAGATTAAGACAATAACAGATTAGTTTTAAAAATTGAAAGACCATGATTTATTTCCAACTAAATATTTACCACATACACTGCTTTAAAAAATGCAAGGTAAGTTTATCAATATTTTTCCACAAAATGTTTAAAAACAAAATCCAAATCCATACATAATATGGATACAGTATATTTAAAACATAACCATAAACATTGATGACCTACGTTGAAAAAAAAATAAAAATCTGCTTCCTCTGATGCATGCTAAAGATAGATGAAATAAAAGTATTTTCAAAGCAAATATGAATAGTAAAACCTAATCACATTACACCCACAGTGTCTTAATTCTCATGCTAATCAAGTCAAGTCGTTCAATTATGATGTTAAGCCGTGGGTGAGATTTGGTTAAATGATTTTTGAAAAAATAATTCTTTGTATATCATTTATTTCGTCTCACTGAGTTTTATTGAAAAAATAATTCTTTGGAACAAAAGTCTCAATGATACTGTGGAACAAAACTAACTAAGCCCATAACCTAACAACTACAAACCAGGGATCCAGTATACTCTATTGGATTTTCCTGATATAACAATATCGAACGGCACTCTTAGACAGTAAAAGATCTTGTACAGGAGGGAGATAATGGTGTCGCTACTTAATCTTTCTTCCGATTTTCGTCCTCATTTTCATACTTATGCTGGAAAAATCAGCACCGAGCGAGACTGAAATTATCATCCTCTCACTGGTTGATTCTGGAATATGTTTCGGGTTGCTGGTTGATCCATTCTCTTGCCGCTTGTTACATGAGCCAGCACTGATGCATGAGTTACTGGTCGATCCATTCTCTTGCGGCTTGCTACATGACCCAGTATTGATCCATGCGGACGATCCATTGCTCTCATTCTTCTGTTTCTCGTCCTCATTTTCGCACTTGATCTTGAAAAAAGAAGCACCCAGCGGCGATCCGAGTGCATTAGTATGAGCAAAAGTTCTGGTACTGAAGTTCTCCCGCGAGTTGGGCACAGCGATGGACTGAAATCCATCAGCCTTGAACAATGTGAAAACTAGCATGTGGGCACCCGATCTTGGAGGTTCATAGGCAGCCAGCTCCATCAACTGAGAACCTGATATTGCAGCACAAAGAAACAAACATATTCATGACGGTTAAAATTACGGCGTGCATTGAATCGATCGATAAATTTGAAGGTCAAAGAAAGAAACGCAACCATGTTACCTTGATGCCTGCCAGGCGCAAATAACCTGCAGAACGTACCAATTAATACTGTTATTATGAAATTAGTTAATGGATTCTGCGTACCATATCATCGTAAATTTCTTCTTAGGTCAGGTGGATTATAGCATACCAGTGCAGATACTCGCCTCCAGCAGCGTCAGGACCCGTCACAACCTGATTAGGGTTAGGGTTTTATGAGAAGGTTAATAATATGAATTTCAATCTGACGAAATACAGATATTACTGCTCAACATATTGACCAAAATAGGAATTGAACTTACCAGTGCTGCTAATTCGGGGTTCGCGAAGGTTTCTTCTAACTCTACATCTAAAGCATCGCGATAGCATTCAAAATAAGTAGGATTGCGTTGCACTTCAGCAAGGGTTACTTCGTCACCTAAGCTGATTTCTTTATCGCCGTAGAATACAATCACCCCCAGACGAGGATTGAAATCATCGACGACGCGTCCGATAACTCCCGATTCCACCAGCTTCCGCTTTATCTCCTCCATTCTTTCCACAACCCAATGCGGGAGGATCCGAGATCAAGAAGAATGAAAAAATGGACAGGGCCTCTGAAATTTCCGGACCGGAATATGCAAATCAAGAAGAACGAATGAAAGAATGGATGGTGCTTCTGAGCGAGCGATATTTCATTTTTTTTCCAAAACGGAATAGGTTGAGAAAGAGGGACCGACACTGTACCCTAATTTAAACGTGGATGACATCGAAATAATAATCGTATAGTAGGTTTGGCAGCAAATCAAAGCCCAGCGGTACACTTAGATTCATTGAAGGCTCATGTAATTCCTGTTTGATGATGTCTTGGTAGGTTTATTCCATAGCAATAATATGAATATGAAGATGGTTTTAAAGAATAAACTCATATCAATGCAAATGTCTACATCTCACAATGTTACCATCTATTTCATGAGGATCACCCAAGTACATGATGATCTTGCAATCATAGGGGAGAAAATAGAGGATGAGAAGCTCATGAATGTGGCATTGATTTGTCAATGGAGTCTCTGCTTAAGAACATCTTTGAGATTGACAGAGACTTTGAGATGATTGCATCACTAAGAGACTCATGAACATTTTAAGAGCAACAAAAGATTTCTAAGAGCAACAAGTAGGAAAGTAGTGATGGAACTCGGCTCCTGTGAGTAAAACAAAGAAGGGAAAATGAAAGAATTCTAGTAAGAAGGGTAATAATGATGGGGATCAACACATCCAAGGAAAAAGGACTTGAATAAAATCAAGTGTTTCTCATGTCATAAAAATGGACATTATACATCTGAGTTTTTGGAAAAAAATAAAGGTAAAGGAAAGATGCACACAACGGAGACACAACTTGATGAGTTTGTAGCAAAGTTTGAGAAGGATTACTCATTGGTTTCTTTCCTTTCTATGAGCACATACTTGGACAATAATTTATCTCGTCATATGAGCTATTTAGTAGTTTAATAGAGATGGACTTAAATGTTCATGTGAATCTTGGTGATGATGCTAAGTATGCAGAAGGGAGAGGAATTCGTTTCATTCGAGCTTGAGTCGGGAGGTTTGTTGGATGCCTGCAATGTGTTTTACATACTAGGTTTGAAGAAGAATATGTTCTCAGTCTTAGCTATGGAGGACAATGTTTTTGTCGTTACTTTTCAAAGAGGTCAAGTACTCATTCCATAGAAAGTTAGCTCGCAGTGGTCATTGGGGTTAGACAAGGAACTTTGTACAGGTTCAGAGAAATCCTTTTTAGGATTTGGTACATGATAGTAACAACCTATTCGAGTTGTGGAACAAGAGGTTGGGACACCTACACTGCAGGGCATTTCCATCCAAATTTTAGTGTTGAGCAATAGGGAGTGTGCAATGGGTGTGCACTCACAAAGAATATCAAGGCTACTTTTATGAGCAACGAGAATAGGTCAAAGGGGATCTTGGATCTTATCCATTCATATGTGAGTGGACCAATGTCAGTAGCATTAGTGCAGGGATTGATTGATGACTTTTCTAGGAAAACCTTGATCTTGTTTATGAAGACCAAGGATGAAGTCTTCATTTGGTTTCACGAGTTTAGACCTCATGTGGATAACTAGACAAGAAACAAGATCAAGGTATTGAGGTCATATAATGGAGGAGAGTACACCTCCAATTACTTCAAGGATTTCTGCAAGAAGGCGAGGATCAAGAGGGAGCTTACAGTCTCATACAACCCTAAAAAAATGGGGTTGTAAAGAACCGATCCACCATTGTTTCTACTAGGGCTATGATACATGACCGGGAATTTACTATGTTTCTTTGGGCAGAGGCATGTAACACAACGGTATATGCGTAGAACATGAGTCCTCACAGGATATTGGGGGACAAGACTTCAAAGGAGGAATTCTCAGGAGTGAATCCAGAGATACAACATTTGAGGATCTTTGGTTGTCGTCTACATCCATGTGCCTATGGAGAAGAGGATGAAGCTGAAGCATTCAGGACAAAAGGGTATATTTGTAGGATAGAATGAGACCTCAAAGTCTTATAGGATCTTCATACCAATGCAGCGGAAGACAATTGTGAGAAGAGATATTAAGTTCGAGGATAATTTGGCATCTAGGAGATCTCAGGAGTTATGAGCAGTAACAAAGAACAATAAGAAAAAATCAATAGTTCAGAAGTTAGGTGGGGAGGAGGTGTTATCCTCTTCCAGCCATGTCAGGAGATCCAGATGGCTATTGCAAACATTGAGGGATGCCAGTGAGGCTCCTAGGAGTGCAATCAGAGAGCATCAGCCTTTAAGGAAGTTTCCAAACTATATGGGGCTTATGAGTATCATCATTGATGTTGAGCCTTCCAGTTTTGAGGAAACGACAAATTAACAAGTTTGGTGGAATTCCATGGTAGAGGAGTACACCTCTATTATAAGAAATGATGTTTGGGATATAGAGTCAAGACTAGAGGGGAAGTCGGTTGTGAGTTCTAGGTGTCTCTACAAGATCAAGCATGTTGCATATGGTAGTATAGAGAAGTTCAAGGAGAGGTTTACGACGAGAGGATTCTCCCAGAAAGAGGGAGTGGACTATGAGGAAACATATATAGAGAAACCTCATGGATTTGAGGTACATGGGAGGGAGTCTCATATGTGTAGGCTTAAGAAAGTCGTGTACAGACTCAAACAGGCATCTATGGTGTGGTATTCCAGGATTGACAGATACTTGTAGAGTATGGGGTTTACCAAGAGTGAGGTGGATCCTAACTTGTACTACATACTCGTTGGGTCTAATCCATGCATCTTGGTTATGTACATAGATTATTTGTTTCTCACAGGTGAATAGGAGCCTATTGCAGGGTGCAAATCATATTTGGCTACTGACTTCGAGATGAAGGACATTGGCTTGATGCATTATTTCTTACAGTTAGAGCTATCGTAGATATCGAGAGAGATAATCCTTGGTCAAGATAAGTATGCAGTTGAGATCTTGAGCATATTCAAGATGGAGGATTGTAGACCGATGGCTACACCCATGGTTACCAGTATGAATAAGTTTGTCACTTAAGATTCAGAGTTGGTGGATCCTAGGATATATAGGCAGCTAATAGGGTCCTTGATGTATTTGGTCAACACTATGATATATATAAGTTTTTCTATGAACACCTTAAGTCGGTTCATGGAAGAACCAAGGTAGGTGCATTGGATAGCAATGAAGCATGTTCTTAGGCAATTAATAGGTACAATGAAGTATGGATTGAGGTATCTTGGAGGAGATGGAGTGGAGTTGTTGGGATACTCATACTTATATTGGGCAGGTAGTGAAGAAAGAGAAACTTAGGGTGATTATTTAGCTTGGGATCAATAATTATTACTTGGTTCAACAGGAAGAAAAAATTTGTAGCATTCAGTTCAACAAAGGAAAAGTACATGGTAGTGAGTATGGCTAGGCATGAATCTATTTGGATTCAAAAATTTCTTACAGGTTCATTTGATCAAGAGTTGGATCCTACATTGATATACTATAATAATCAGAGTTGTATCAAACTCTCTGAGAATCCAGTATTCCATGACAGGTCCAAGCATATTGAAATCAAATACCACTTCATATGAGATAGGATTCGTAAGGGAGAAATGAAGTTTCAATATATTTCCATAAATGAGCTGGTTATAGATATTCTGACCAAATCCTTCGTTAAAGGGACAATTTTTTTTCTTCATAGAAAAAATTGGAGTGGTGCATAACAACTTGCTTGCTAAGAGGGAGTATTGATGCATGGTAGCATCGGGCATGCATTTTTGTACAGGTCTATGTGTCTAGGCATCTGGAAAGCATTCAAATCCTTCTATACTTGACTTTTCTTTAATTAAAGGAATTGTTAAAATAAAGTTCTTTTATTAATTAGTTGAGTTATTTTAAGGAAATGTTTTAATTATCATTAGTGAATTAAATAATATCCATTGATCTCAAGTGACGTGAGAAGTAATCTCAGTCGTTAATCACTTTGGATATTAGTGTTAAGTCATAACTCAATCTTATAAAAGAAAGGCTAGAGTGAAGGAGGAAAACACTTGACAGATTGATCAAGATGGATTTATTTGAAGAAAAGAGAGTTGCATCATGAAGGATTGTGATTCAAGGATATTTTGGATAGGTGGAGAAGGACTTCCATCTAGAGATATAGGCCAGAAAAAGAGAGAGAAAATTCATACACACTAAGGATTAGTCGTCATGGAATGGTCGAGATTTTCTGGAACAATCGCATAGTCAGCATGAGTTTTAGCATTACAGTAGTGCAAATAGTGAAGGACAATGTATGCATGATTGTAACAATATCATTGTTTTCATATAGGATTGTACAACAAGTTTGGCAACAGATCATCCAATTAGTTTTTGATGTACTTTGTCTCTTTTTGATTTGGGTCATTTTCCTAGTAAAGGAGCACTTGTAAGATTTTAAGTCATTTGAATGATGATATTAGTTGATGGAAATAGTATCTTTATGTATCATGCATGATATTTTTGGTTTCCAATATTGCTTTCACTATCGTTATTTGATTTGAATATTCCAATAGTGTATTTTTTTGTGTGAGCTTGCTAACTTGATTTACAGTAAGGAAATCAATATATAACAAGATACATAGGTGTTGGACTAAGAGCTTTTCAACACAATAGTATTGAGTACAATCATATTATCTTTCAATTTAAATGGGCTTGACTCACTACCCAAAATTAAACCATTTGAATAATAGAACTGAGGAGGTCATCATACAAATGATAAATTTTAAGAAGACAAATCAATAAAATATATTTGAATTTTAAATAATACACATATTCCTTTTACAAAATCAAAATCTTCATCCTTTTATAAAAGACAATTATAAAATAGAAAAACTAGAATTCTTACCATCATTTAAAAAAATAAAATCCTCATCACTATAAGCTTCCTTTAATGCCTAGGGACTTGGTTTCTACATGTGATAATAATTTAAAGGACAAATATCCCATATAAATTCTTTTGTGGTGGTTCAAAAGGCTTATACATGGCCTTAAGTTCTAGAAACATCATTTAGCATCTAAGGCCCTTGTTTCCCTCCCCTAGCCATGACTAAGCCATAAAACCAATCAATGGCACACATATCTCACCAAGGGGCTAAGGATCCATGGAAGGGGGCTTGTGTGGTGGTTTGAATTGGCATTCATGGATATCAAGTGTATGAATCTTAATTTAGAGAAACAAGCATTTTTTCTACCATTAAAAAAAAAAAAAACCGTCAACACCCCAAGACCCATCATTGGTGCATAGAACATCATAATGGCATCCATACTCCCACTCATATACCAAATATATCCTACAAAGGTCTTCTATGGTAATTTGAGGTCTTTTTCATAGGTCATGAGTCTTAGAATTGTTCCAAACAAGGACTATAGAACTTGTTTTCCTTCCTTGTCTATAGTCAAGGGCTAAATATCCACATATCACATGAAAACCTCATAAATAATTCTATTCCAAGTATACAAACACCTCTTAGAAATGGAAAACCCTAGCATGAATAGTTTATGAGATCTAATACCAAATATACTATCCTAATCTCCTTTATTGGTAATAAGGACCCAATCAGATTTCTTCCTATGACCTATGGCCTCCCCATAAAAAACACATGATAGGGGGATGGTTAAACCAATTGAGATAATTATTAACACTATTTTTTAGTTATATTATATGTGAAAATAACAAGAGATAGAAAATAAAACATAATATTTATTATTTTTTTATTATATCATTTAAATCAGTCTAATTAGATCTATAAGTGTATGCAGTTTCACTATACATGAATATATGTAGCATATTTAAATCCATTAAGTTAATCATGCCAAACCCCAAATCTAAAGAATCCAAATCAACAAACATGTAGGTGAAAATAATAAATCCCATAAAAATTATTTTAATTTTAAATAACACATGCTTTCTCCTTCTACAGAAACAAAATCTCCATGCTTTACAAAAGCCAAAAAACTACTATACCCAACATTCTTTTACAAAACAAAATATTCAACACTAGAAACTTCCTTTAATGCCTAAGGATTTGGTTTCTACACACAAACATGGTTAAGTCCCTTAGTCCTATTTCTCTTCCACAAAACCTACAAATGAGATCCATAATCCATTTAGAGGATAAATATACCCTATAGATTCTTGTGTGGTGGTTAAAAGCCTCACTCATGGATTTTTAGAATTAGACCTATTACTTAGGGTTTAATTCCATTGGTTTCCTCCCAAAACCATGATTAAGGTGTGAAAACTCATAATAACAGCCATATCTCTCTTGGTTTTCTTCATATGAGATATAGTCGATATATTATTACAATGATGAGTGTTTCATATATAGGGATCATATGGTGACCATCCATGAAAGGATGCATCCCTTGAATAATCAATAACTATTTATTATTATCATTTACTTATTATATATGATATTTAATAATCAATAATTATATTATTAATTATTATTCTAAGAGAATTTCTTCCCGATGTTGTCCAAACATCAACACTCCCTCTCAGCGAGGGAGACATTCTGCATCATGCCAAGATTGTCTCTAAAGTATACAAACTTCACCCTAGACTCATGAAACTTGTATGTCAGTCTTCAGAGATATCTCTCTCCCACCTGAACTGAGGAGAAACTTCTTCTATGGCTCTCCCTTTTGATCCAATTGACTCTCTCTGAGATGAGGCTCACACTGGGTCCACATGTAAGAACATATAACATCTTGAGTCTTTATCATTTCTTGTCAAATCACCATGACTAGGACAAACATTACACCAAGATATTTCACCACAAGTACACACGTGTGAGTGAATGTTAGCATGATGCTAACCGACATGTGGAAAGCAATTCAAGCACCTCGATTCCATATTATTCCTTGTCATGATCAATGAAGAACTATGTTTGGGCCCATTTACCACAAGTGCACCTTTATGATAAATTTATCCTACCTCCCTTAATATGTAGCCCAATCTAGGAGAGACCCTATGTTGAAAAATTAACACTCCCTCTTAGCTAGGGAGGTATATTTCCATAGTAGTACACAACTATTGTTCAGAGACATGCAGTCTCTGCCAGTGGTACACAACCACCATAGTAACAAAAGGTTTTTCACACATGGCATTCCCATGTGGACTTATAGAGGCTACACCCTCTAGAAACACTAGGGTCAAATCCCATAGTGTCTGACGTCAAGGGTCAACTCCGTTGACATGTCCTCTTGTGCTCTCCACATTGGATGTTGGGATATAAGCCCAAATATACTTATCCCTTCTCGAATAAGTGCCCCACTTATCCCTTCTTGAATAAGTGTCCTCACAGATCTACTCAACTCAATTCACAGAGGAGTACGATATGGAGAATGTTTGTCACACATGACACTCCCATGTGGAATTCTAGACGCTACACTCTATAGAAACAGTAGGGTAAACTCCCATAGTGTGTGACGTCAAGGGTCAACTCCCTTGACATGCCCTCATGTGCTCTCCACACGAGATGTGTCCTCATGTGCTTTCCACAAGGGACATTGGGCTATAATCCCAAATGCACTTATCCCTTCTCGGACAAGTGTCCCACTTATCCCTTCTCGGATAAGTGTCATCACGTATCAACTCAACTTAGTCACAGAGGAGTATGATCTGAAGAATGTCTCAAGAAGTTGCAAATATCAACACTCCCTCTCGGCGAGGGAAGCATTCTCTGCCACACCAAGTCTGTCACGGAAGTACTTGAACTTCGTCTTGGTTTGGTAATAACATTAGCAAACTGCTCATTTGTAGGAAGGTACAACACCAATACTTCCTTCCTCTGCACCCTGTCTTAGATGTAATGGTAATCAATCTAAATGTGGTTCGATTTGTCATGAAACACTAGATTCTCTGATATCTTCACACAACTTTGGTTACCATAATGAATAATGGTGGAATCCAACACATGTTCGGATAAATATGCAAGGATCTTGCGAAGCCACACTACTTCACAGACTGACATACTTAATGCAATGTACTCTGCTTCTGTTGTGCTCAAATCCACATAAGTCTGTTTCCTGCTACACCAGGAAACCATGGAAGATCCCAAAGTGAAGCAACACCCGAAGGTGCTCTTTCTGTTCACTACGCTTCATGCCCAATCAGAGTCAATATATTCTTTCCATATCATATCAATAATGGAATCATATCTCATACCATGTCCAACTGTGCCTCACAGGTATCTCAACACATGCTTCACAACAATCTAGTGTGTCTATCTCGACTGACTCATAAACTAGCTAAGTGCACTCACTACATAGAAAATATTTGGTCTGGTGTTAACTAGATACATCTATGATCCACGATGACTACCTCGTAAGGACCCAACCACCGAGTGGTAAGTTTTCCTTTGAAAGTTTTAAATCGAGAGTCAAACAACAAAGCCCAATGACCAAACTGGAAGTGTTTCTTCTTAATAAACTTGTCATGCCACTTGGTCCTCTGGTTTTGGACTAATATTGTTCATTGGATGGCATCTTTCTTAATCTCATCCAACTCGTTTAATTGTAGGGCTCATTGTTTCTGAGCCTCATCTAAGTTTAATCCCAATTCTGCAGCAATGTGGAAGGTCCTTACTTGGAATTCTATTGGTATAAGCACTTGTTTCCCATACACTAGCTCATAAGGGGTATGCCCAGTGGTGTTTCTCCAGGTGGTTCAATATGCCCACGAAGCCTCTGGAAACCTATCATCCCAATCCCAATGATATAATTGAATAGTCTTGGTTAAGATAACTTCCAGAACTTTGTTTGTGGACTATACCTGACCATTAGCTTGTGGGTGATATGGAGAAGACTTGTAGTTCTTGATCCCATATTTCTCCATTAATTATCTCATCATATTGGAAGTGAATTGAGTGCCTTGGTCTGTAACAATTTCATAAGGAACACCAAAGCGGGTAAGGATGTCTTCATAAATGAATTCGACAACGGATTTTTCAGTAGCCTTGAATAGGGAATTTTCTTCTACCCACTTGGTGACATAATCTGTACAAACCAAAATATAATTTTTCTTACGAGACACATCTACAAGGCCACCACATGGTCCATCATGACAACTTCGTAGGATTTCTAGTATCTCATCTTCTCGGACACATCTACGAATAATCAAGTATGGACCAGTACGAAAAAGGTCATGGCCAACCCAAGAGTAGTTGGCACTTTGTGTGATAATTCTATGCTTTTCATGAGGTGACAAATGAGATGGTAACTTCCTAGAAGCCAAATAGTTGGCCATATCTACAAACCATGCGGTATTTACAGAAAGGGAAAAAAGGTGCTCATCTCGAAAACTATTATCAATGGGAATATCATTATCCTCATTTTTATGCGTGAAAGAAAATCAGCTACCAAATTATCCTTTCTAGGTCGGTCAAGGATGGTGATATTGAACTCTTGCAATAACAGGAGCCACCTAGTCACTCGGCCATTAGTAATGGGTTTATTCATGAGAAATATAATGGTAGAGTGATATGTATGTACAAATACTTCGTAACCTGTGATGTAGTGGCGAAACTTATTGATAGCATGAACTACTGCCAAGAATTCATTTTCGGTAACTGTATAGTTTAACTCGGTAGGGGACAAGTTATTGCTCACAAAATAAATGGCATAGGACTGATGGTATTCTTTCTATCCTAATACTCCTCCTACTGCAGTATCGGAGGCATCAGTCGATATGTGAAATGGGAGAGCCCAATTGGCCCCCCTAAGAACTGGTGCCACAGACAGCTTAGCTTTCATAGTTTCAAAGGATGTTTGACATTGCTCAGTCCAAAGAAAATCAACATCTTTTATTAACAATCCAAACATGGGTGCATCAATCTTTGTGAAATTTTCAATAAATCATCGGTAGTATCCAACATGTCCAAGAAAACTTCTCACCTCTTTTTGAGTCTTGGGGGGTGGAAGTCTGACAATGAACTCAATCTTAGCAGGATCGACTTCAATCCCTTCAAATGAAACGTGATGTTCTAAGACCACTCCTTCAATCAACAACATTTTACATTTTTCATGACTTAAGGACCTGTTCATTTCTTGGCATCTGATAATGACTTTTTCTAAATTATCTAAGGCTTACTGGTAAGTATTTCCATATACTATAAATTCATCCATGTATACCTCCACACAATCATGAATAAGATCAGCAAATATCCCTAGTACTACTCGTTGAAATGTCGCAGGAGAATTACACAATCCAAATGGTAAGACCCTATAGGCATAGGTGCCCCAAGGAAAAGTGAAGGTAGTCTTGTCCTGATCCTTGGGTGCTATGATAATTTGATTGCACCCACTATATCCATCTAAAAAGGAGAAGTATTTATTTCCAGACAGGGTATCCAAGACTTGGTCAATGAAAGGGAGAGGAAAATAATCCTTCAGAGTGGCCTTGTTAAGCTCTCAGAAATCAACACAAATTCTCCATTTCTCGGTTACTTTATTTGGAACCACTACAAGAGGGGATATCCATTTACTGTCGAAGATGGGGTAAATAAATCCGACATTCAATAAATTTTGTATCACCTCTTTTACTATATCCTTAAGTGTCAAGTTCATCCTTCTCTGGGGCTACCTAACAGGTGTTACTTCCCCCTGGGTATATATGTGATGAATGCATGTGTCATGGTGTATACCCTTCATGCTAGTGTATTTGCAGGCGAATGCCCCCGATTGTTCTTTAAGGACATTTACTAACTGCTTTTGTTGGTTTGCATCTAGTCTGGAATTTATATGTATAAATTTCCTTGGATTAATCTCATAGGGCACAGTATAAGATGTGGCAGACTCGTCTATATCAAAGATAAAATATGTCAAATACAAAATTGATGGGTCCAATTGTTCCTGGAATTCTTCTCCAAACATGTACTCAAATTGGGGAAAATATTGTGGAAAATCAACACACGTGATAGCAGAAATAAACGGGTTTAGCACATTTTCCATTGTGTGCTCCTGAAGTGCTCAGGAACGATCACTTGGAAACATGGGTTCTTCCTAGTCCTCATTCCCGTATGGACATTCAAGCCACCATATATTTTCCATGATAGGTTTAGTTGGTGGATATATGGTGAGATTTTGTATAGAGAGTCTATTTGAGATGGTCATTTCTCCCTCTCTATAGTGAATAAATGCATTGGTTGTGGCTAACGAAAGTATTCCCAAAATAGAAGGATGCCCTTTGGTAGGATCCTTTGAGTGGATGACAATAAATTCTACTGGGTAATCCCATGAGGCTAAAGTAACTATGATATCATTCAAGATTCCTTCAGGTATAACCTTTGTCTCATCTCCTAATTCCAAAATAGTTGGGTAGGTCTAAGAAGAGGTTTTAACTGCAATTCCTCCAAGGTAGTAACAATCATAACATTGATGGTTCCCCCTAAGTATATGAGAGTGTTTCCGATGGAAACCTCATTAATGGTTATGGTCACTACGGGGTTCATTGGGTTCCCATATTTTGCGACCTTAGGCTACTCTAATATGTACTTAGAGAGTTATCCTATCAAATATATTGTTGGAGGGTCCTTCTGCTTCCTTCCTGGCTTCTTAATACACAATTCTTTGACCACCTTATTGTAGATTGGAATATCTTTAATGGCTTGTAGCAAGGGAATTTTGACATGGATATTCTTCAATTAATTCAATATGTCAAATTATGGTTGAGTGGTAGGTTTCTTGATCACTAATCTTTCTGGATTAGGAGGGGCCTTCGTAATTTGTGAAAGTTCATTTTTTGGAAGCTTGGGTTCCTAGTCCTTAGGAATGATAACATCTTCCTACCTAGTGTCATCCGTGGTTTGTTTGGGGGTTTCCTCTTCTTCTCCTTCCCAGATGACTACTGAAGGCCTCTGCCTGTCCAGGACTTTTCTTGACCCTAGTTGAATCTCCTGCAATGGAATAGGAGAAATAACATACGCCGGGAAGGCTTGCATCTCAACATTGTCAATAGGTTGAGTGTGTTTATTATTGGGATTGGGCATTGTTTTTGCCAGTAGTAATGTCAATCTTGGGGAGCTTGCATTCTGGTATTGTTGCAGTTGTTGTGGAATAGGAGGTAAAGGTGGTGGAACAAAACCTAGGAGAAGATATAGGATGTTCGGTGGAAACTGAGGGTAAGGATGAATGGGCATAGGGATAGGTGGAGCTTGAGGGTTTCCTTGGTTATGCCCCCCTCTCCATCCTTTAAGCCAAGGATGGTGATACTGTGTAGACCATTTTTATCAACTTGGTGAGTTCCATTGTTGTGGTTGTTAATAGTAGGGTGGAACTTGAGGTTGTAGATCCGGGTATGTAGGTTGATTCCTAGGTTTCCATGGCCTCCTAGGTGCATAAGAGGACTCCCCAGTATCCCCACTTTTGTAGATGGATAACAAACTGGGCAATGATGGACATTTTTTAGTTGAGTGGTCCTTAGTGTAGAAGCCACAAACTGAAATATTATCTAATGGGCATTCCCTTGAGGAATGTTTCCTCCTGTATCTTGGGTAAAATATTCTCATTGCTGCATTATCCTCCTCCTGTTTCTTTTTAATATTTAGGGTGTCCAACTAGGAACCTATTTTGCTTAATATATCAGTTTTGAAGTTCTCTAAGAGGTTCCCTATCTCTACCCTTGTGATACCACATGAACTAACTGGTTTTAGGTTTCTACTATAAGGATCCCGAACATTCTTCCTTGTTTTAGCTCTACTCCTCGAGTAATTATTACACATTTCATAGATTTCGGAAAATGGTTTATGGGAGATGTCACCTTATGCCATCAAGTTAATTATCTCTAGGTATTCCTTCGAAATTCCTTTAAGGAAAATATCCCTGACTGCATCATCTAGAAGGTCATGGTACTTCGATTTATGGGAGATATAAGCAAACCGTTCCATATAATCCTCAAGATTCTCATTCTCTAACTATTGAATTTTGAAAATATCATTACGAGAATCCTTGGACTTGCAATATCATTGGTATTTCTTAAGAAATATATCTTTCATGGCTTCCCAAGACCTAATACTGGACTCTCCCAACCCTATGAACCATCTTAGTGCAGATTCCTTGAGGGTGGCAGGAAATTTTTTTAGTTTCTGGGCATCTTGTATGTAATTGTAGCTCCTACACAATATGTTGAACTCAAATAGCAAGGTATCTGGGTCTTCACTACTTTTACCGTAAAAGGTGGGCAGTGCCAAAAGTGGAATGTTTTTCATATTGACATTATGTGTGGTTTCCAAAATTGGAAACCCGAAGCTAGTTTCGGTTTGGTTTCCAACTTCTTCTCCCTACTCATGTCTTACATTGTTGTGATCCTCCTGATCATCCATGCTGGTTTGGTTTCCAAAAAGTGAGTACCTAAATGGTTTTATCCTTGAAGATAGCAAAGTATCCCAAGGTTCTTTTCTAGGAAAGGTATCCCTATGATGAGAAGGTATTCATACTGCTTGGATGTATGGGACTCTACTCGAGCCGGTTGAAACTATTGGTGCCAGAGTTTTTGTTTCAACTTGAGAAACAATTATATTGGCTGAACTACCAAACAAATTATTCACCTATTTAGGGTCTATGATGTCTACAAAGTTAGTCTCTCCTGATGATGGTGAAAAAACAAAGGTTGTGTTGGTTGGTTCTACAAAAGGCTCAAGCGGTCTTTCCTCCTATCCCACTATTATTGATGCTTCAATTTTTTGTTCTATAGTGCTCCCTTTTTTGGTTTCTTGAGAGACTGCTTTATCTCTTTGGGTTGAGCTAACCCCTACTTTCTAATATCATTCTGTGGAGTTTATGAGTGGAGTGTTCCTTCCCCCAAAAAGTTCAAAAGGAACCTTGGTCGAAAATTTTGGCTTGGTTTTAATGTATCTTCCCTTTGGGTCCCTGGGTTTGTTCATGAAAGCAAATAAAAAGAAAAACTTCCATTTGGTTTGGGGGAACCTGCTATAACATATGCACAGGTTCTTACCTCTCATCTTAAAGTTCCCCCTCCACCAAACTAGTACTAAGGTTTCGAAATGATCTATCTCCTAACTATTTCCTACCTTAAGACAACTCCCCGGAAACTGTGCCAAAAATTATGGGTGTTCTATATGCACTAAATCCCTCAATAAAATTTTCAACCGGAGGTAAGTAAACTTAGAGTTGTAGCACTGTATGTGCGAAGGCAGAAAAACTAGAGGAAGTATTGTCTATCTAAGGGGATGGTCTGTCTAAGAATTAATATACGTAAGTAATGAGTCTTTCACCTTTATCAATTAGCAAATCCTATTAATGAAATTGAACTATTTACCCTAAGCAACTTCAAACAATGAATCGATGGATTATTCCTAAAGAAGGAAATAAAACCCTACTTTAAACAAATTAATATATTCAATATAATGAGCAACAACAAGTAAATTACTTTGATCTTTTATCTTTAATAAAGTAAGCAATCAAACAACTAACCTATCAAAACTATTCAACAAGTAAACTCTATTCTTAAAACAAAACCGATAATCATTTCTATTATGGAAAGGATAAATCTCAATCTACTTAATCAAAAGCATCATGACTGTATTAAAAAATTAATCAAAACTATTCTTAATTTGCAATAACAAGAAATTCAAAGATGATGATTATGTCTTTGGTGCCTAATAACATCATGATGGAATTTGACGATTAATGCTATCTCAAGAGGGATTAATTCAATGTTGAATTCTACAGAGAAATGAAAAGTGTGAATCAAGCAATCTAACGAAATCTTTGTCATCATAGAAGAAACATTAAATATCCTGAAAATCCATGGGATCTCTAAATTACATGCATCAATCATCAATGACTAAAAACACTCTTACACTAATTTAAACACACTCTTATGATAACTCAAGTAAATTTACATTATGACTAAAAATCTTAATTCAAAATCAATCTTCTAATTAAAATCACAACTCAAATCTAAAACTGAGATTTCATAAATTAAACTGGGCTAATCCTATCATTAAAATTCAAATGTCAAACTAAAATTCTTGTACAAACATAATCCAAAATCTACTTCTATCCTAGCATACTAAAACAAGATTGATAAACAAAATAAATTCATGAAAACATAATTTGAACTCAGAATCAAATTTAACTTAATTACAAATATTAAAACTTGCAATTATTCATCCATCGAAAACTAATCCTCTGTTCTAAATACTACTCTGTTTTAACTTGCAGAAATCAATTTAACACTTTAACACACCATCTAAGTTAGTAGCTTGCATACCAGTTGATAAGAAATAAAAGATACAACATAACAAATAACTATCTCCTACAAGCAACCTGCAAAAGAGGAATTAGACAATTAAATTATAAACAACAAACACAATATTAAAACTACAAAATACACATAACGGAGAAATAAAATGAATTATAACTACACAAATGAAACACACGATCTATCTATCTAAGTATTCACTCAGACCACTGGTGGCCCCCCGACAGGTCGTGGCTACTCCTCAACACCAAATCGCAAACTCAAATCAACACGATTCTGTCATAACTTAAAAAACACAGTCTAAACATAAGTTTGCAAAGATGTCTCAATTACACAATGAAATGTCTTCTTAAAAATTATTTCATGTGGTCTGACCACTGTTGATGGTATTTATAGAGATTACAGTTCGAGAGGTAGACCAATAGACGGGTCAACCTCCTCTAAAAATGGCAACTTCCATTAAATGTGTTCTAACAACTTTGGCTTCTAAAAACTGGATGAGTCACTCAACAGTTAGCATAACTGCCTAATCTGAGATGTCATGAGCTCTGTAGCTGGAATCCACGAGGGGGCACAAAACTAGGTCGTTGATTCACCCATCATAGGCTGCCAATACACCAACCACCAACTCACCTACGATCCAAGTGTTGGATCATGTGCCGGATGGAGTGTCAGATCGCGTATCGGATGGGGTGTTGGATGAAGTGTCGAACGAGCTATCAGATGGAGGATCTGCCTGTGAATTCTCCCTGTTACACACAGATCACACATTAGATCATCATAAACATCAAATCGAACTGAATTTAACTCAAAATCATTGCAAAACATTGATGGCACATACCTGTTATAAATTCATGATGAATTGTTACAAAATCCTTTGTAAACTCCTTCAAAATGGTCAATAACATATATAATACTGGTGCAAAAAAGATTCAGCCATCACAACAAAACAATCAAAATACAATCCCAACAGAGGGAAAGGGGGGAAGAAATATATAAAGAGAGAAATGGGGGGAGAGTAGAGGAGATAGAGAGAGGGGGATATAGTGAGAGTGAGACTAACAATGAGAGAGAGAAAGCAGTAGTAGATGTAGGAGAGAAATAGAGGAGAGATAGCGAGAGGGAGGGGGAGAGATATAGGGAGGAGGGGGTAGAGAGAGATTGTGTGAGTGTGAGAGGGCGTTTGGACAAGGAGTGTTTAAGCGTGTGAGAGGGAGGGAAAGGGATACAAAGAGAGCGGGTAGAGAGAGAGAGAGAGGAAGGGG
>ML798009.1:339951-353300 GCA_009831015.1 Picea engelmannii | reverse complement strand
CTGTATAACAGATTTTTGGAAGGATATGAGAAATTATCGTGGAACAATGAGGTTCCACATTATTTTGCTAGAAACTTTTATGCAGAGTTTTTCATGGATATGCACCCTGATTATACTAGTCTATCATCCGATTATTATGGGGAAGGTAAAGGATGAACACATGATTGAAAAATGGGCATATCAAAATGCAATATTATAGAGGCCTCCACGAACTTTAGTATATCTCCCAACATGGGCATTTGATTCACATTCAGAGTTGTGAGCTTCATCAAAGGTTGGAAAAGAGGCTAGGAATGCAATCGGGGAAAAATTGGAACCGATTTTTTATGGTGTTGATGTTGGTTTGAACTGTTAGTGAGCAGAAGCCAATTCTCGGGCTATTTTTGTTGATAAAACAAATGCGGAGTTAGATACCATCTCAGTAGAAGATCTTAAGGAGTATGCAAAATTTGGTCATGATGGTTAGAAGGAGGTCATTCTAAATGATGAATCGAACATCAGATTGGTATGTGTTCTAGATAGTAAATTTTTTATAGTTTACTTCTAATTCTAGATCTAGATACATATAATTGTATCTATAAAAATAATTGAGTTGTTATTGTCATTAATTGTAGCTTGGACATATGTTAAATGAATCTCCAGTAAATAGGGGACTTGATTCTACAAGTTTAAATTTGGATGGGTTGAATCATGTATGTGTTTTCTAATATCCACAGATGAGAACTTTAGTTGTCTAATCTCCAATCTTTTGAATAAGATCAACAATGTGACATTTATAATTTTGTATAAATGTGAACACATTGAATCCTAGATTTAGTTCTTAGTTGTGTTGTTCACAGATCCCTATTCCATCTCCTACTACTTGGGCATACTTCTCTCAATTATCATTGGGAGAGTTTGAAGAGGGTGAGAGTTCACACGTATCATTGCATGTTGAAAACAAATTTAGTTATATATTAAAATTGCAAATTTCCATTTAAATTATTAATTTAAAAGAATAATGTATTAAATGACATTTAATTTATTGAATCATAGATTGGCACATGATAAGCATTACATGTTTCAAAATTTAAAATTACAATTCAATGTGTTAAAATCATTTAAATTTAATTTTCAAATTTGAAATGTGTTATATAGGGTAATGTGGAGAAGAGAGTACCCGAGAGTGTGCTTGAACAAAATGTGGAGAAGAGAGTGAGGGAGATTGGGATTGAAGAGGAAGCAGAGGAAACATCCATATCTAGGAAGGATGCGTCCATTCATGATGATTCATAAATTTATGTTCATTGCATATTAGTGAATTTTAATTTGCTTTTATGTTTTGATTTAATATAAAAGTGTTCAAGCTTATTTTTGTTGAATAATCTTATATTTTTTATTTTTTTCAAATTTTTGTTTTCTCAATTTTTTAGTTTAGCCTTTCCTATTCAATGCTTTGATCAATTATTTTGAAATATATAGAACCCCTATATAAGCTTATCATTGTCTTAAATGGTACATTAAAACTTATTTAAGTTTAGATCATGATGAAGACCTAATTTTGAACTTGAACATTTGATTATTTGAGAATAGACTCTACCCCAGATCAGAAAAGGGGAAGTTTCTAAATTTTATTCTATTGCATTCCTTTCATTCTTGTCCAATAATGGTGTAGTATGTACATTTTCTTTTTCTGCATACAATGAAGTGAATTCCTTCTATCCAGGGTATTGTCACACTCTTAACTAAATTGGTTACTAACCACAAAAACCAACATTCAAGTATATTTACAAATAAGATATGTATATGTATATCTGAGCTAGCTCATATATATGTATATCTGAACAATATCACATATAAGTATATGTGAGATATCTCACACATATAAGTATATGTGAGTTAGCTCACACATATAGTATATGTGAGCTAGCTCACACATATAGTATATGTGAGCTATCTCACACATATAAGTATATGTGAGCTAGCTCACACATATTTTCAAAGAGCATTTTATTATATGTAATATGAATATATCCCAAAGACGAAAGATTTAAATGGTTTTTGAAGAATGACTTAATATATGTGTAGATTTGTGTTTTGTTCATGTACATGAAAGATTATATGAGAGCATATATGTTATACATTATTTTCGTCATCCCTATGACTATTAATGATGTAAACCTATCTGTTGCCTTTAGAGGGGTCAGTGGCCTGAGTTCCTGAAGAGAGAACGGAGAAGAACTTTTCCTGGGAGAAGAACTTTTCCTGGGAAAAGAAGTTGCATTTTCCCTAGTAAAAACCCTATAAAAGAGGAAGTTCGCAGGCTTCCTATGTATTAGGGTGCGAGAATGACTAATTCTCGCAGGTTGCACCATAGCTATGGTGCGAACAATTTGTAGGTTGCACTATAAGCAGGGTGCGAGAATGCTTACACGTGGGAAAAACGCTCGTTTTCTCGAATCTTCTAGAAGGAGAAACTTCTATGGTGAGGTGGCATCCGAATGGTTTGGATCTTACTTGCTTTCATGATTTAGTGGAATCATCCTAACCTCCTCACCTTATCCTCTTCAACTTATAAAAGGAGAGGAGCTCTCATGGAGAAGGGGTTCTTCAGCTTGAGCTTAGCTTTGGGTTCTTGAGCTTAGCTTTGGTTGGCTTGGAATTATTATCTTGGTTAGAGTGGATTTGAGATTTTCTTTGTCAAGATAGATTGTGAGTAGCTATCAGATCCATGGTCTCCGAATCCTTGGAGCAAGAAGTGTGTGGGGAACAAAGAACAGTTGGAAGGGACCTTACAACATCAAGACCATGGTTGTAATCTCTCTTTCACATTTAATATGATACAGGAATATGATTCTTTCCTATAAAGCTTGTTGTGTTTTATTGTATGATTCCTTAATCACATACATAGGTTTATGTTGAGTTTATGCTATTGCTATCACTTTGGATGGTTGTGTTCTTTTGCAGGATCATCATTGTATGAGTGTTGGAACGAAGCGAGGATGGCGATGGTGAGAGGAAGCGACATTTAAATGGTATGTCACTCATCCCTCTTTAGTTAGTAAACTCAATATCTAAAACTTAAGGAAAGCATCATGTTCTGTCCTGTTTTGTTCTAGATCCAGGTGGATCTAGGGATATCAGTTAGTGTCCGCACCTACCGATTAGTCCGATAACAAAATTGGTGACTCAACTGGGGAATAGATTGTTTCCTAGTTAGTCTAGTTTCCCTTCCTTTCATTTCTTGTTTTCTGATTTATGAGTCTGTGGGAGATCCATCCAGACTCTCTGGATTTGAAAGTTCACTCAAATTTAGCCTTTTTTCAAATTTTTCTTTAATTACAGACATTCTCGCACTGTACTTGTCTATAGACTGCGAGAATCATTGATGTTCACACCCTGTTGTTAGGTTCAGTGCGAACTTCTTGCACCCTACCAATGTCTAGCCTACGAGCATACCTAATTCTTGCACTGTAATATACTTCTAGGATGCGAACTTGTTTGTAAACTTTTTGGATTGGGTCTTGTCATCTTTTGATGACCCAGTTTTTCTTTGATCAACTGGATTGAGATTTTAGAGCCTATATTGATCTGCTTACAGTCTTCTTGACATCCTTTGAGTTCCTTTTAGCCACTTTTTTTTTGTTTGGTTTTTAAGGATTAGTCTCTTTCTTTGAGTGTCTTTCAATTACAAAGCATGTGTTTTCTTTAGAATTGTTTAGGGAAAGATCAGATTTCTTTTTGATAGTTCACTTTAAAAGAAAACTTTTAGTTTGGGTTTCTTTGTTTTAAGAAAGTTCATTATTGCTTTTAGTGAAATTTTTGAAACAAAAAGATTTAATTTCTTGCTTTATATTAGATTGGGGGAATCCTTGCATTTGAAGTAGTGAAATTGCATGATTCTTGGCATTTTTTGATTGGGGGCCATGAATCATGCATTCGTGTACAGTACCTTTTTCTCATTTCTTGAGAATATTGATATTGATGAGTTTTAAGATTTTGGGACATTGTGCATCTGGGAATGATAAATGTTTTCTCCTTCTCGTAGCATAGCTTTCATCGAAATGAAAAGATTGCATCTTCATCTCTTTGCATAACTTTCGAGTCGGTCAAAACACCATATTGTCCACGCCATTTTCCTTTTGAGTAACAACAGTCGTAAAATAAAGCGCTTATAAAAACTGATTAGACATTTTTATCTTTTCTAGTAGCAAACCTGCATTAGATTAGTTGTAGGGCTTTGGAATAGGTGTGAAAGATAACTTTCCAAAGTTGCAAACAAACATAGAATCTTGATTTAGGGAGTGGTTAAATCCACTTATTACATTTTATCCTGGGAAGCCCTTCTAACACAAGGGTCAATCACAAGGTCGCATTGAGACTAGCAGAGTTACTCACCCTGCTTTGTTGGTATTGGTGTAGAGGTTGCGTGTATTATGGGGGTCTCTTGAGAGGTATACCCACAATGGTGAGTGGAAGCCTTTCAAGTTGATTTCGAACTAGATACCCTGCCCTTGCGCGTGGATCAGACTATCTAATGTTTCCCCAGGCATCATTGTAGTAATTGGTAACCTTAGTGGCCTATCCCTCTAGGTTCTTTACACAAGGTGACTGTGGAGGGGCAAGTCTTCACGGTACCTGGAATCGATGTTGGCCAAACCCACTCAAGCTCCTTGGAGGGTATACCCATGATTATGTGTGGGAGCTTGCACCAGGGTGTAAGTCCATTAAGCAGGTCATCAACGTAACTTTTCCACCTGCTCTATCTCAGCCCCTTGTTACGTTGTTCCTGCGACGTTGGATTTCATCACCAACTAGTGTGTTCATTGTCAGAAGGTTTTGTTTGCTTGCTTGCTTACTAGATTTTTAGTGTGTGCTGTTTGTTTTCCCTAGCAGACTCGAGGTTGGATTTATTTAATGGCGTCAGTTCCTAGAATGATCAATGAAGGAACCCTTGCTCCAGGGGAACCTTTTGTTTTTCCTTCTCATGGAAACATTGGTCCTCCTCACATCGCTACTTTGAGCCTTCCAGGTCTCACAATTGGATTTCCAGTGTGGTTGTTTTCCACTCAGGTAATCACGAATGCAGTAAGTGCTTCAGTCGTAAGCACTTCTCCCCAAGAACATCAACCTCATGTTGATCCTTCGCCTTCTTCACCAGTAAGGTCTTCTTCACCTTCTTCACTTGCAAGGTTGCCTTCCGTTCCATCTTCTTCGTCGAGCGAAAGTTCTGAAGCTAGAAACTCGGTGAATAAGAAGAAGAAGAAAAGGAAGAATAAGAAGAAGAAAATTATGCAAGGATCCAAACCTCCAACCACTAACAAACATGTTGGAAAACAACCAGTTACTATTAATCGTGCTGGGAGTTTTGATGATGTCAATATCACCCAAACAACCCGTAATCCCAAGTACCCTTGTAGGCTTTGTAAGGGTAGCCATCTTCTTAAGGAATTCCCTGGTCTATCCAAGGTTATAGAAGCATGGTCTACACATCCTCACCAACCCATGTCGTTAGCCTCTGAACAACATGCTGATGACTTCCCGTCGACTAGTCACGATATAGTTGGGAAGAATAAAAGTAGAGTCAAGTTCCCGTGTATGTTATGAAAAGGGAGTCATCTAACTCATCTTTTCCCTCATATGGACAAAGCCTCAAAATTACTGGAAGACATGACTGTTTCACAGCCTCAACTCCCAGCCACTTATCGCAAGCTTTCTCTCAACCCACCTGTAGTTGATGGAATGATCACTCTGGTCCCTTCACCGGTCAATCCGATTGATCATGTCGTCAATCCGGTCACGTCCTTAGTTGAACTAGTTGACAAGGAAGTGCATACCATAGGCACCTTTGGCACCAAAATATGTCATTAGCACACCCAAAATCAAGGAACAGAAACAATACATGAGGGACTATGCGTTGGTAGGAACATTTATATGAATGTGGCCCTCTGAACGCGAGGTCATCAAGTGGATTCATCAATGGTGAAATCCCAAAGGACATTACGACCTGCAACTAGGCTCTAAGGGTTTCTTTACCATATTTTTTCATAACCTAGAGGAACACAATCACGTATTTGATGGAGGATTGTATTTCTTCAACTCTGTCGGCCTCTTTCTACACTTCTGGATGGAGAAGTTTAGCCTTGAAAAAAATACTTTGCACATGCACCAGTCTGGATACGCCTATACTCTCTTTCACAGAAGTTTTGGTTAGAGGATATTATGGCCAACATTGGAAACAACATAGCAATCTATGTAAAATACTCAGAGGCAACCAAGAAAAGAAGGTACACCTCCTATCCATGAATCTTCGTCTACCTCAACATAGATAAGCCTATCTCAGGCTCCATCGCTTTGGAAGAACTTGACGAGGACTAGTCTCAGACTATTGATTATGAAAACATACCTTTAAGATGTAGAAAATGTCACGAGCACAAACATTTGTTCAGGGACCTCCCTCTAAATGCGACAACCAAAATAAATAATCCTGAAACCATCAAAGAAAAAGATGGTTTTAGCCAGGTAGGGGGTCGATGATGCCATATTGAAAAGAAAACAATGCTGATGGTAAACAAGGATGTCCCAGCTGCCAACTCCTTTGGCTCCCTCCAGAACATCCCTAAAGACATGGATGCACCCAAGATACCTAAAAAGGAAATTGTTACCCACAACAAAGAAAAATACAATATCCCAAATACCCCAGTTCTGGATCAGATCTAAAATTCTTCCCAATCCCTCCCAAAAGAGGGAGAATCTTCTAACCCAGAGGAAGGAAAAACCAAAATGGATCTAGATGAACAAGATCTCGTTGAAATAGATTTGGAAAATCTAGAGTAGGCCTACTGCAAGAAGGAATTGTACACCATTCCTCTAGACTAGATCCACAAAGTTCCTAAATTAGTTATCAACTACTCACCAGGTTCAACGACCAGATCCATCACATGCTTGGGAATTCAACGCATTCAGGAGAGAGACCAACACAAGCCTCAAATGGACGAGAAGAAAAAAGGAAGAAATTCTACCCACAAGCTCATACAGGAAATCAATAACTTCATGGTCAACTTAGGTCAGATACACCTCATATCTAAAACCTTCCCCCCTCTCCCCTCTTCGTCCTCATGATGAAGCTCATCTCTTGGAATATACAGGGTCTCAATAGTCATAGTAAGCAAAGGATTCTATGGGAAAGGATCATAGAAGAACAACCTGACATTCTTCTACTTCAAGAAACAAAAGATGGAGGGGAAGAAATGAAACAAATTCTCTTGAGATTTTGGAAACAAGGAAAAATGATGATCATTGATGTCAGAGGCAGAGCTGGAGGATTGGCCATTCTTTTGAATCCTCGCTCTGTAATCATATAAAACTTCTTCTCAACTTGCTGGACAATCTCCGCAGAATATCAACTTATCGGATCTAATCAGCCTGACATCCTCATCAATGTCTATGGGATGGCTATGGAAGGGGATCAAATAAACTTAATTCATCACCTGAAGAGGATAACCACTTTCATCAATGATCACAAATGGATATTGGGTGGAGATTTCAATATGGTCTGCAACCTTGAGGGAAAAAAGGCAGAATCCGCATATTAGACCCGGAAAGTGGGATCTTTCAAGATATACTAGACAAGCAGGGTCTCGTTGATTTATAAACCCAAAATGGAATCTACAGCTGGTCAAACAGGTGCTTGGGATCCCAACAGGTGGCTTGCAGACTCGACCATTTCCTAGTATCATATCTCTTCCTCATGGATGGTCTCTCCATCAATGCCAACATTCTGGACACAACGGGTTCTCACCACTGGCCCATTCAACTAATAATTGATATCTCAGGTTCTCCTAACAAAAATCCCTTCATATTTGAGCATTTTTATATTACCCATCCAGATTTCCAAGCCATGGACAAGAACTAGTGGCGGGATGATGCAATCTCTCATGGCTAAAAAATGTATCATTTCAAGAAACGACTTAAGAACTTCAAACAATGACTTAATCTTTGGAATAAACAGAACTTTAGTAACATCTTCAAGGAACAACGACATTTAAATGATCAAATGAACCTCCTCCAAATGTAGATCAGGAATCATGGCCTCACGGAGGAACTCAAGGAACATGAGAGCCTCTTGAAACAACAATTGGAGGAAAGACACTCTCAAGAAGAAGTCTTTTGGAGGCATAAGTATCACATACAATGGATCAAGGAGGGAGAACACAACAAAAAATTCTTTCACCGTTCAATGATCTAGAGGTGACATGCCAATCATATCACTAAGTTGGTCACGGGGCAAGGAAAAATCCTCCAGGCCTGTGAAGATCTGGAACAAGAATTGGTTTCTTATTACCATAACCTATTAGTTGATCCCCATGAGGATAGATATGCAAACATCGACAAGATAACCTAGAACATTCCACATCTCATTACCCAGGAGAAGAATGATGCCTTGACCAGAACCATCACCATTGAATAAGTTGACCTGGATTTGCAGGACACCCTTGAAGGAAAATCCCCATGCCCCGACGAATTTACGGAAAATGTTTTCCACTTTTGTTGGCCCATGTTTCAATAGGAAGTATGGGAGCTCATAGAGGACTCAAGGACATCAGGTCAAGTGCTCCCTTTTCTCAATGCAACCTTCCTGACCCTCATACCCAAGTAAGAACATGTAAATCATCCCAAGAAATTCATACCAATCCCTCTCTGTAATGTGATCTACAAACTGCTAACTAAAGTCAAGGTGAGGCACCTCAAACCCATCCTTCCATTCATCATCTCTCCTGAGTAGTCAGGATATGTTGAAGGTAGAAAAATTCTCAATAACATTCTTCTTGCCCATGAAGTCATACATTCTCTTCAAGCCACATGAAATCCAAGTATGTTACTAAATCTTGATCTCTCTAAAGATTTTGATAAAATAAGTTGGGCTTACATGAAGGTTGTTCTTCTTTATTTTGGCTTTGCACAAGATTGGGTCAATTATATTCTCAATCTCACCTATTCCACCTTCTTCTCTATATTGATCAATGGGGTTCCCTCTCGACCCTTCTCGCCCACTCGTGGAATATGGAAAGGGGACCCTATGTCCCCCTTTTTCTTCATAATCATGGAAGAAGGCCTAATCCACTCCATCAAAGCCTCCATTGCAGACAAATCTCTAGTGGGTTTACCTCTTCATGGAATAGACCCCCCATCTCCCATAGTCAGTTTGCCAATGATACCTTAATGATGGGCTCCCACACATTTTGTGAGGCCCAATTAATCCTTAGAATTCTCAATACCTTCTGTGAAGCCTCTGGAATGGACATTAATTGAGAAAGATCTTATCTCTTCTCTTTTAACACCTCGATCTAGGTTCAATGACATATCACCAACCTCCTGGGCTTCACTCGCATCTCCCTTCTGTCCAAGTACCTGGGTATTCCGCTCATCAACAAATTCCTCCGTAATAGCTCCTGGGAGGGGATCCTTTCCTCAATGAGGAAACAACTATCCTCATGGACCTTCAACTCGCTCAACATTCCCATTCGCCTCATCCTCCTCAAGTTGGTTCTTCAAGCCCTTCTCATTTACTCCTTCTCAGCTCTGGGAGCCCCAAACTTCATTCTAACTTCCATCAAATCACTTGAAAGGAAATTTCTCCGGGCAAGAGAAAGAAATGAGAAAAATATAACCCTACTTAGCTGGGAAAATATATGCAAACCGAAATCCATGGGCGGGCTTGGCTTGCATGATCCCACAATTCTCAACAAATTTATAAGTGCTAAGATTTGGTGGAGATGGATAATGAACCCTAAATACCTTTGGGCCAGGATTTGGAGGAAAAAGTACACTCCAATATTTGAGGAAAAACAATTGATTCGATGGGATTACAACACACATGCATATTTAATTTGGAATGAAACAAATCAAAGCCACTCTTTGATTGTCGAACATGCCTTCTAGGAAATCAGAAATGGGAGAACAACATCAGGAAAGACTCTTGGCAACAATGGCCTACACTAGATAGGCACCCCATCACCGAATACCTTCTCGACACCACCATGTAAGTGGGCTTGCTCATAGTCATGGATTACTGGGAAAACGACACCCCTGGGGCCGCATGGCACCGATGGAAGTCCAACCATATGAAAATTCATCTTTCTATGCACGTGGATATCCATGCCTAGCATGAGACTGTCTCTTCTCGAAAAATCCAGATTCATCCAGTTAAGGAAAGTATGATAGCGGGGTACTCCTCACAGGCTCCTTCACCATCAAATAAGCCTACAACCTCAAGAATATTCATCTTCTACCACCCAAAGAGAAAATATGGATGAAAATTTGGGGCATTAAACACTATCCCAAAATAAGAACCTTCCTTTTCCTTTTTTACCATAAAGGCATCTTCACCTAGGACAATCTAGAAAAAAGAGGATTTGTTGGGCCTTCTATCTGCCTTCTTTGTGGAAAGGACTCTGACGCATAGAATCACCTACTCAATCTATACTCTTACAGTACTAAAATTTGGGATCACGACTCCCTACTCATGAGCACCACCAATCACAATAGATAAGGCCTCAAGACAACCATCCAAGGATGGCGCAACTCCACTTTTCAATCTCCAATTCTCAATCGCATTTGGCAGCGCCTTCCATGCTTCATCATCTGGCAGATCTAGAAAGAACACAATAGAAGAATCTTTCATTTGAATCAACTAGATTGGTGAACCATTTGGAACCTTATCCAGAACAATATTAAAAAAACCATCCTCCTACATGCCTAGAAAGAGGAGGATCTAGATTTTCCTCCTCAGGAAAAAATAATTTTGGACAACTAGGTCACTACCTTTCAACCTTAAATGCACCAGAAAATTCAAAAGAGGAAATTACAAGACATTCCTTCACACTCTTTCCCCGCTTCTCTAGGGTACATCAAGATAAACTTCGACGGAGCCTCTAAAGGTAATCCAGGACCTGTTGGCTTCAGAGTCCTTCTTCGCAACAACCAGGGGAACATAATGCTAATCGCAGCTAGAAACATTGGACATAACAAAAAAAATGTAGTGAATATCTGGGGACTCTTCAGGGGCCTACAAATTGCTTAGAAAAACGATCATCATAAGATGATACTAGAAGGGTATTCTCAAATCATCCTCAACCTTATAGGAAAAGTACTCAATGGAGTGGATCCAGACCGATTCTCCCCATGATGGTGACTCACCTAAGGATTAACCATCATCGCAGCTACCATCAAATCACATATGGTCATAATCCCTTCGCATGTTAGGAGGAAAGCCAACCAAATATAGGACCTTCTCTCTAATAGAGGAGTATCTCTCAAAGGACCAGACATCATCTTCACTTCCCACACTGATCACACTCTCTTTCAAGACTGCATCAACAAGGCTCTCAACTCGGATATTCCCCTGGATGGGTTGTTAGTGCACAACACCTACCCATCGAAGGAGCTAGCATCTGCCACCTCTATACAAGACATGTGATCAGAACATGCCAAGCCCCTCCCACATTTACTCACGATTTCCCCCGACATTCATTCCTCCTTATGAATCCAACCACCCTCCACTATTGTAGTGAGTGCCCCGCTGGCCATTCATTTTGAAAATGGAGAACGCTGACTTACTAGTACGTCTGCGCATGCGGTAATTTAGTCCATAGGTGCAATTTTATGTTGATGGATTTCCTCAGTGTATGCCATTCCTGTTCCTCCCCCTTGGAAACTCCTTCTTCGAGGCACTATCCCTAGTTCCCTTGGTTGATTTTTTGTTCTTTGTTCTTTGATTTTTTGTTTTTGATTTTTTGTTCTTGCCTTCGACGCTATCCCTATTTAATTCTTTGTTCTTGTAGGATATGCCTCGATAGAGAGGAAATCCCAAAATAAGGCCTCTCTGGTATCACAACAAATCATCCATGGCTCATCGCTTTCGCGTTCTTGCACCACCACCTGACTCCTTTCCCCTCCTGTCCACTCACCCCCCCTGGAACATACAAGCCTTCCACTGTTGTATTTTCCCTGGGCATGCATGGTGGAATGGTTCAACCTGCAAGGGAATTCACTAGGCTTTGCACCCGATCCAATTTTGGACATTTATTCACCTTCACAACCTGCAATGGTGCAACGATATCCACACACCTCACCACCTTCCACCCAATATCCTCTCGTTCCTTCTTCTTCCCTTTCCGCTCCTACACCACCGCCTTCACTCTGCGACTGACCATCACCTCCTTTTCCTGGGCCATTGTTGAAAGACCTCCATGTTTAGTTGGACAAATTCACTTTCAAGGAGGAGCCACTTTTTCCAGAGCCTCACTTCTTCTCGGAGGGTGCGTCGTGCACCTCATGGTCATATTCTTCTTGCTATAGGTACCAAGACTGAGTCTTGATTCTCCAGGACATGGTATTCTCTATCCATCAAAACATTGATAATATTCGCTTTTCCATGGAGAACCTCAGCCAACATGCAGATCAATTGGAAACTCTGTTGGCATTTGTGCTTCGACGCATGCAAGAACAAGACATGGACACCATTGCACCAGGGAGCACTATTCTGGCTCCACCACCATAGATGGACAATGCAGGAAACATGGCCTTAACTTGAGACATGAGAAAGTGTTTCGGATAATATGATACTAGTAGTGCACACCACAGACCATGATAGTCATACCATGATAGTCGGAGACCGACCAGGTGTATGCATGCATTTTTTTCCATCACCATTAGTTTTTATGTTGATCATAGGACAACTGTGTTTTAGAATTTTTATAATTATCTACCCTTATGGACGGTCGAATCGGTTTCCCTACGAGGAAATTTAGACATGAATGTTTAATATTTGTTCGAAATGTTAGGACCTTGGTTAAGATGAATTGCTTTCCCTTCGGGGCAATTCAACATACTCTTATCTTTGATATCACTGTGGATATTGTAATTTTGTTTTATGACAGGTAATATATGGTTTCTTACTTAAAACAAAAATACTAACCTATGATAAAAAAGATGCACCCCTCCTCATTCTAAGTATATAAGTGTGAGGAAGGACTATTTATCCTTCCCCTCCCCCAAATTAAAAGTGTAAGAAATGATCTTTGCTTCTTCCCCCCCTCACAAAAATTAAAAAAAAAAGTGAGAAAGGGTTGGTGTTCCTTCCCCTCCATAAAATTATAAAAGTTGTAGAAAGGGTAGGTTGTCATTCTCCTCAAATGAAAAAGTGTGAGAAAGTTCTACTTCTCCTAACCCATGTAGAATTATTGAAGTGTGAGAAAATGAGGGTGTTCTTTCTCCTCCTCCCTCTAATTACAAAAGTGAGGATGATTTCTAAACAATCGTGGATATTCATCTGGAACAATTTGTCACAACAAATCTTGTAGTATTTT
>ML798009.1:288792-309994 GCA_009831015.1 Picea engelmannii | reverse complement strand
ACCTGATCCTAACAAGCTACCATTTGTGACTAGAAGAGTTTTTACATCAATTCAAATTGTAGATATGCTCTGGTGCTCCTTACTATTTTTCATGTATTGTTAGTGTTAGCTGGTAGGGAATGAAATGTAATGTTATTTTAATTGCAAGGTTTTATAATGACATGGTTCTTATGGAAGGGTTATTGTTATTGCAACGTAAAGCACATGTATGGTTAGTATTAGCTAGGAGGGAATGAATTCGATTGTTATTTTGCAAGGTTATTGTAACTAGAATAAAAAGGTGTTGTTCTCATAGGGCAATATTATTGAAGTTTTATGGTTATGGACAACACATAAGAAGTAAGGCGCCTGTTATTTTCGCAAAGTTAATGTGATATAAATGTAATGCGTTTATTATTTCATGATAACGTAATTGTAATGATTATGGTTAATGATGAACTTATATGATGAAATGTTCTTGAATTACGCACAATAAAATTATGCTGACTTAGTAAATGAAGGGTGTTGATCTTTAAATTAATGTGGTGTTGGGTTGGTAAACCTTTCGTGAGCTTGGTTTTCTTGTGTCAGGTGGGATGTAGACACCTCCATGTCCTCAGAACATTCGCCAGACCTGAGACCTTAAATGGTTAAAATCGATGGGAACCTAGGCTTGAGCATTGATTATGTGTCTTGGAGGTCCTAACCATTGTAGGGTAGGACGGGCGGGTAGTCGGTCTTACTTCTTGTCGATTGATTGCCTCTAGATGCATGCAGTTACTTGTCGTGCGTCCTTGTCATCTTTTTATGTTCATCGTGGTTGCATCTTATTCGTTGCCGGGTGGCGACGCAGAGTCGAAGGCGTTGATTGTTTCCTTTGTGCACGTGCGCACACTTTTTAAACACACACACACACAAAAAAAAATGCACTAGTCACTAGAGTTGGGTCGTTGTAACGAGGAGGTCATTACAGAAAGGCAATGTAAGTTTGTTTAATTTTATTTTTGTATCATGTATTATTATAAGTATCATGAGAAATTTTAATGTTGTTTAACAAGAAAACATTATATTTCATTTTTACAGGATTTTGGTATGCGAATTCACATATGTTAGTTGGGATTTAATTTAAAGATAAAAATATCTTCAAAGTCATCAATGCCTTTCATATCGATAAGGCACAAGAAGGAAGGAAAAATAAACAAAGAGAAACATAGGTTGAAGCTGCAAGAGTAGACAAACAAGAACAAGAAAGAAGACAGAAAAGTCCTCATTATAGAAATCCTAACATGGTTACATTTGAATATGAGGAAACACCAATGAATATTTTACTGATATTAGTCCCAATTAGGCTATCACTCCTTCCCGCAAGAATAATAAACAAGAGAAATGCAAAAGAGCGATGTCTACGGATGATTCCATTCCTATTGATTACGAAGAGATAGTTGATTTGGATGAAACCAATTTAAATCATAAGAGGAGGAAATCAAATGTTGTTGTTGATGAAGAAGTCATGGTTAGCTATGGATATCATAATGAAAGTCCTAAAGGTAGCAAAGAAATAACAACACCATGTGTTGATCTAGAGGACGGTATTATGAAAACAACACAAAATGCCATTCAAAATCGATTGAGGATGACCAACTTGGTTGATTATGGCCATACATTCCAGTTGAATGTAAAGAATATTCATAAACCAATAGAAGGGAAAGAAAAGTATCAAATTATAAAATAGCATCACTTACATATTCACAATTTGAAAGCATAGATAAGGTACAATCCATAGGTACATGTGGTTGACTACCTAGTTCTTGTTGAACCAATAGAAGTTCCTAGTAGGGATGAATTTAATAGATCAATTTTTTTTTACTATAAATATTATGTGTTTGGAGGAAATAATTATGTAGTGGATAGAAGAGAATTGATGCAAGAGTATCCCAATAACCCTCTTTTTGAAACAATCAAATGTATAATTTATGTTGTTTTAATAGATGTAGAAGCAAAGTTATTGGCATGGGATCATAACATAAATAATGAGTACATGATGTCCATGACTTTCAATTAAGAGATTTATCCATAATGAGTTTTTTGAAATATGTGGTGGGGAGAGATCAAATGTCAATGTGAAGTTTTAGAAACAATGTTGTATGGAAATAGGATTCCCAATTGATGAGGAAAATGCAAAAGAAAAAATCACAAAGGAAGTGATGCATTTAGAGTCATGGATAACTATTTTCCATTGGAATTTATAACTTGACAGATATGGGATTTGGTAGATGATATCTTTAGCCTATAATAAAATATTGGTATAAACAATCAGAGGCTTAAGAAGGCTAAACCCTCAATATGTAGCACAAGTAAGACAAGTCCTGAAATCAAGAATTTGCTAGAGGATATGACTATAACACCTTAGAGAACGATACAAGGAGTCAAGGATGAGACACTTATCCTAGATATATTATCATGTGTAAGGTCGGGTGAATTATCAATGGAAGAAATGTGTGATGAATTTAAAAAGTAAGTTTGTTGAGTTATTTCTTATTTCTGTTAGGATTATAAATTTGTTTTTTTCAGTTTAACATATCAATGTTCTAAGTATTTTATTATATATATCATTATAACATTATTTATTTATTTTTATTTAGTAACAAGGTGTATATGAGAATACAAGATGAAATGGTTAAGATGTTGAAAGAAGAGAGTTGGGATGATGCTAGAATCAACTATCCAGATTCCAGCTCTACAACAACATAGAAACAATTTTTTGTTACATTAAAAACTGTATGTTGATTTATTACATTCACATTATTCTTTTGTAGGTTAATTTATTTATATTTTATTAATTATAGATATATAACTATATGTTTGTTTGTTTCATTAAATATGCCAACAAAGAATGCAGATGGAGTACTTGAAACCTTCAAACGTTTTATTGCAAAAGCCAAGTTTGAAAGAGAAAGAAGGAGACGTGCTCGGAATATTGAACTTGATGACACCCTTGATCACTAGATTTGGAATGGGCTGGACAATGTTCAATATAAAGTGATATTAGGAGATTGTAAAAAAAATTCAAATATTATTCCTAAAAAGGAATACTCTATAGTTATTGTGGATATCCCTCATGGTTATAATATCCAAAACAATGGATATGATAGTGAGCCTTATACTTACCAAGTTTTTGATAAAGTGGTTATGGTTATGAAAGTCACAACATCACCATTTTTAATATTTCAAGTTTTTCATTCAGACACACAACACAAATTAGTGCAATCAAGCATCAAGGGAAAAGAAAAGACAATGATGCAACTTTTTTGGTAAGATATTGAAAATGTATGTTTAGTGATTAAAATTAGAAATCATTTTTATTAATTCACAAGATTGAGTTTGCACTTATTTATGTTACGTGAACAAGCCTAATATTCATAGCTCCAACAGAGAACCATTTCGCGTGATACTAAGAGAATACATCTTACAAGCTGGACAAAAGATGATTCTTATAATTTTATTCTTGTCAATGTAAAGGTTGGAGGGAAGCCTAGTAGTTTATCATTGTACATTGTTTTGGTTAGAAAGATAACATATGAGGAAAATGATTTGAAATGAGAGATTTTTAACATTTATCAAAAGACACAAGCACTAATTAATTATCTTATAGATACAATTTCAAATGGAGGATATTGGGTTTTGAATTTGTTCTCAGGTTCAGGTAATACTTACGATATAACATTTATGAAATTATACTTCAATCTTTATTATCTTTAATTTATGATTTTTTTAGTTATTTAACTTAATTGTTTATTTTGTATTTGGTGATTAGTTACAACACTAGCATGTTGCTTACAAAAAGGAAGAAATTGCATAGCCATTGAAAGTGACACACTACAATGCAATTTTATTCACCAAAGAATTAATGTTATTCCAGCTCTTCCAGGTGAAATGAAAGAAGTTGGCTTGAGGAAAGGATATTTTAATGAATCAAAAGTGGAAAAAATGTCAAAGGAACCTCAAGTACATTTAGGAGGATTGATTGGAAAGGATTACATTGGAGAACTTGCAGATATCAAAGACCCAATGTATGAGAAAAATGACACAATAGAAGCACATAATGATGTCCAAAAAGATGATGATGTGTCTCTTGAGAATCATGAATTTGGGATATATGATGTTCTTGATTAGTTTTAAGATGCCATTCAAAACGATACTCAATTTTGCAAATATTTTATTAGTTATAAGTGTAATGTTTTGACTTTCAGATTTTAAAATAAGAATGAATATGTATCTATTATTTTTTATGATGAATATTTTTTATTATTTTCCTTTTACTTTTATTTGTATGTGAATCAATATAATAAGGAAAATAACATTAAATGTTGTTACTTTTTTACTTAAAATGTATAAAAATATGGAAAAAAATGTTTATTTCTTTTCACTTTGTTTTGTTCAATTATGTCGATAAAAATTCTTTATTTGACATGTTATTTTAAACGGATAGCTTCCAAAACATATAGGTTTTTTTTATATTATTTATGGCTTTAAAATGTATATTTTTTGTCAAATATTTAAAAATAGTGTTATTTAACTACAATTATTTCCTATGTATTAAAGTAAAGGTAAACAATGTGTTAAAAATAATATTTTACAGTATATTTAAAAAATATGGCATCATAAATTAATTAATGAGACATAATTATATGAAAAATATTAATTTCAAAAAAGAAAATGGTACACAATATTTTTACCATTGAAAAAAGAATGGAAAAATGATTAAAAACACTGCTGAAAAAAATAAGCGATTTAGAAAATTTTGAAAATAGTTGAAAAAACAAGCATTTAAAAAAATGTAGATACATTATGGATAACAAGATTCGAAATATAAAAAAATAGCCTAAAAATGGGATACGAGGTAAAAAATGTGACCCCTAAAAAACCGATAACTCTGTAGAGTTATCATTAAGTTGGTAACTTTGTTTTATTAGGAGGAGGGGTATAACCACAGGGAATAACTTCTACTTGGAAGGTGGCTCTTTGGTTACCATTTGTACATTTTTTCAACAAGGCATAACTTTCATATCTAAAGTTTTTTTTATTTTTATTTTTTTTAAGCAACCTATTTTTTGGAGATCTTTCAACCCAGACCATCAATTTCATCTTGTTCTGCATGTTTAAATATGACATATCCCAGTGATATTTTTATTTCCACCACCAACTACTTCTCATGGAAATCCATATGGAAGAATTCTGAAGAAGTAAAACAATTGTTGATTAATTGGGTTGGTTGTCATTGATGTCAATCCTTGAAGAAAGTCTGGTAGCAAATTCTAGTAACACAAAGGTTTGGGTAATGGACCCAAGTTTGTTTGATGGGTAATGGTATGGGTTTTGATATATTTGTAGGTAAAACTAGTCTATATGGATAGTACATGTCATGTCATTTCTGGTGGTATGTGTAATGAGACATAACTCCTCGTGGTTAGAGAGTTATGGCCATGTGAAGTTGGAGAACCCTCATGAGTCATCTAGAAACCCCAAAAGGTCAAAGTAGTCAAAGTGTTTGCAAAGAAGAAATTATTTAAATAATAAAGTGATGTGATGAGTGTACTATAAGTCAAAGACGATGAAAAATAAATTATTTAAATAATAAAGTTAATGGAAAACTTACTAATTATGGACAAGTGGTTATAAGTGGGTTAACCCTAAAATAAGGAAAGTGGGTTAAGATGGTTAGAAGGTAACCCCTTGAGGAAGCTACATAAAAGTATAAACAAGAGGCAAGGGTCTCTCATTAAAATCACACTTGAATGTCATTGAATATCTATTTGTGTGAAAGGTTATTTGGGTAGGTATTATTGATAGAGAAAAATTGCAGTAGAAATAGTGCGGAAGAAAAAGTGTGGAAGAAAAAGTGCGACAAGAAAAGTGTGGCATAAAAATTTTGACAAGAAAACTGCGGCAAGAAAACTACTACAGAAAAAAGTGTGGTAGGAAAAGTGTAGCAGGAAAACTGCGGCAGAAATAGTGCGACAGAAAACTTGGAGCAGAAAAAGTACGGAAATAAAATTGTGGTAGGAAAAGTGTGGAAGAAAAAGTGTGGCAGGAAAAGTGCGGTAGTAAAAGTGCAGAAGAAAAAGTGCGGCAGAAAAACCGGAGAAAAAAAAAAATGCAGTAGAAAAATCGCGGCAGTGGATTCATAGCAGCAAAACCGCCGAAATCGAACACTACAAGAAGAAAAAAAAGGTATGGTTCTCATATGTGTAGTGTTGAATTTATGAATCAAGTTGAGGGTTTGCCTTGTAAATATGTTGGATTCCATATTGAGATTTATGGCTTGTTGTAGAGTTGATTTGAGGCAGATCTAGTGAAGTTTAATATTGGTTCATGTTTGAGGGATTTTGGTTGAGGTATATTGTGGAAGTTATTGGTACAGATAGAGGTTGTATAACAGTGAGGTTCTAGCACATCATTTGAGGTACATACTTGTGGTATAATTCTTGAGGTATATGTGATCAAATCATATTTGGATGATGAAATTGATGAGGACTTTAGGTTGAGTTACATGTTGGGTACATGGTTGAGACAAGTAGTTGATGAGTTGGCACATACATGAGGTGTATAGCTGACGATGTTGGTACATCTTGATGAGTCATAGTTTATGTGTATTTGATGCACGATTGGTACATATTTGGTGCATGGTTGATGCACTCATTGATGGTACAAGTTGGGGTACATGTTGGTGCATGGTTGATGCACTTGTTTATGGTACAGGATGATTACATACTGAGTTACAGGTTGGTGCATGGTTGATGCACTTATTTATGGTACAGTCTGATTATAGGTTGAGGTACGGGTTTGTGCATGGTTGATGCACTTGTTTATGGTACAGGATGATTACAGGTTGTTTGGTACAGATCAATGCATGGTTGATGCACTTGTTTATGGTACATATTGATTACATATTGATTGGTACAGGTTTACAACAATATATATCACAGTGATAGTGTGGCAGTGGTTCCATCATTCTAATTTTACATTAGGGTCGTTGGATGGGGTAAGGACAGGTGGTTGTAGCCACCTTCTAGTTATAGCCGGAGAACATAGGGGGTTGTAGGCTCCTTCTGGTTGTAGCCATAGAATTGGGGAGTTGGAGCTTCCCTCATGTTGTAGCCTGAGAAACTAGAGGTTTGTAGCCTCCTTTTGGTTGTAGCCAGATAATTGGGGAGTTGGAGCTTCCTTCAGGTTATAGCCTGAGAAACTAGGGTGGTGGAGACTCCTTCCACTTATCACTGGAAAACAAAGAAAGTTGGTTCTTCCAATGAATGTAATTCTTAAATACATATAAGAAAAAACATTTTGTGGTTTTCTTCCACTTTGGGTTTCCACGTAAAACACTGGTGTACTGTGTATGTGTGTGATTTCTCATTTTATCATTGTTTATTTACTCTGCAACTATTGGATGATAATTCTACATTGATATAACACTTGCATTTTATGGTAAAAATGATTAGATTGTTCTATTACTGATTCACCCCCCCCCCCTCTCAATAATCCAATAATTGATATTAGAGCATGTTCCTTCAAGAAATAGTTTAACCACTGGAAGGAGATGATGGATTATTCTGAGAATGGAGTACCAATGTTTAATGGTCAGAATGGTTTAAAGTATGAGATGTGGAGCAGAAGGACGAAAGTATTTTTGCAGGAACAAGGGCATTATTTTTGGCTATCAGCTGTTACATGATATGATAGTTCAAAAAGTGCAAAGGTTGTAGCCAAGAAGGAATTGAAGAAGAATAAAAAAATAGAAATGGATTTCATCTCAGAAGGATTGCCTAATCTAGTAAGAGAAAAGGTTGGTAAATGTTCATCAACCAAAGAAATTTGGGATAAGTTACATGACGTATTATTCACCCATCATAGATTCAGAAAATGCCAAACAAGATGCAGATACAAATCAAGAAGAATTATGTTCACCATGTCAAACAGATTCAGAATATGAAGAGTACATAATCACCAGAGGTATGTTGTTTTTGTTTAATTGTAAAAAATCAAGAGATCTTGAAATAGAATTCCATGAAGGAAATGAGACAGAGAAACTAATTGAAAAGGAAGACAATTATGAAGCATAATTGATTAGTCCTTTAGATGAACTAAGAGAAGAAAAAAGTCACTCAAGAAAGAATTCATGAAACATAAGGAAAGTGTTCACATTTTTTAAGAATCCCAACAGGTCATCAAGAACATAAGAACTCAGCTAGAAGAAGCCATAAACATTGAATATCAAAAGCAATATTTTGAAGCCAACATAGCAGCATAGAAGCAAGAAGCAAAAATGAGAGAGAAGATATTGACATATCATCTTAAAGAAAGAACTAACGATCTAAACCAGTTGAGGCAGATTTTGGTCAAGAAGAGAAAGGACTTGAAGAAGACATAATCACATTAAAAATTCAGCTTGAAGAAGTGAAAATAAAAGAAGAAGTCATGAAGTCTCAGATAATAAAGACATAAGAAGAGGTTCAAAAGCTTGAAGAAACAATTTTCACATTGAGAAGTAAAATCGTCGAGCTCAACAAGAATGTCAAAGAGAAAAAAACATCCACATCAGTTATAGAGAATGAAGAGAATCACTCGAGGTTGCTAGAAAAGAAGAATGAAGAAAATAAAAAGAGTTATGCAGAAGTACTCAAAGGAAGGAATCATGGTCAACCAGAATCTAATAAAACTATTGAATATACATCTTCAAGAAGACCATCCATGTTCAAGCCACAAAGAAGATTCAATCATGATCATGATTAGTTAAGGAAAAAATTCAAAAGGACTACACAACAAAGAAGATTATTCACTCCCAGATATGTAAATTTCTTTTATGATCATTGTTTTTATTGTACTAATTTTGGACATAAGGTTGCATATTGCAGGGATTATAAAAGAAATGTTCAAGCAAGAAGTGCCTATGTGGCCCTACGTAACATTGAATGTTACAAATGTCATAACTATGGATACATAGCTAGTGATTGTAGAATCATGATCGATACTTCCATGAAAGAGAACATTGATATCAGATATTAAAAAGTATGAATAAGAAAACATGAAGAAAAGGTGAAGAAATACCAGGTACAAAAGATCGTAAGATTGACAATAAAACAAGATGAAGAAAATTCTATAGAGAAAAAGAAAGATGTCCAATACAGAAAGGTTTGGAAAATAATTGAAAGAAAAGAAGGACAAGTAAATAAGGAACATGTTCAACAGATTGTACTTTCAGGCATTGTAGTGAAAGATGAATCCACAAACAGAAAGAAAGAATTCAGATCTCAAAGAGAGGATGAATCTACCAATGACGATGATGATGAATCTACCAATAAATATGATGATGAATACACATCAGAGAATGAATTGTTTTGAGCCATCTGGCTTAGAGAATCCCAGGTATTGTGAATACTAGACAGGGGGAGTCTATGCGATAGTTGTGACAGACCAAAGAACCATCCTTCGATCAACTTTCATAGTTTGAAAAGACAATCCAGAGTAGTTAGTTAGAAGAAGTACAATTTGATATGTTAATCAAGAATTCATCATAGTATAATGATAAATGGGTCAACATTATGGACAATTGTGCCAATAGAGTCTTGGACAATATGGACATAGATATATTCGTAAGAACAATTAGAAGGTTTGGACATATACATGATAGTTGATGAGATAATGGATTCATATATTGGTTCAGAGAGTGGTTCAGAGACAAAGTAACATTAGCATAATGGATGATAATTATAGAGGAAATGGCTCAAACAATGCTAATGCATTCCAAATTGACATATGTTTTTTGGACACATGTAGTGCATACAACAATTCACATTCAAAATAGAGTAATGCCCAGAAACAACAATGAAAAAACTCCATACGAACTATGGAAAGGAAGTGCATACAAAAACCTCTACATCAAGGTAACTCAAGGTAGTATTTTATGAATTGAAATTCATGTTGATGATATTTTTTTTGGAAGTGCTAATCACAGGCTAATCCAAAAATTTGCGAAGGATATGTAGAATGAATTTGAAATGTCATGTCATTACTTGGAGAGCTATCCTTCTTTTTGGTTCTTCATATATGTCAAAGCAACCAATGAATTTTTATTTCTCAAACTAAGTATATCAGAGAAATGCTAAAGAGGTTTGGAATGGAAGATTTCAAACTAGTTACCACTCCTATGCAAACCAATTGCAAGTTGAGAAAAGATGATGATTCAAAGTCTACATACCAGAGGAAATACATGTCACTGACTAGTATCTTACTATATGTGACAACATCCAAAGGAGATGTAATGCAGGTAGTTGGATAGATGGCACGATTTCAAGTAACACCAAAGGAATCACATGTCTTAGCAGTGAAAAGTATTTTCAGATATCTCAAAGGAACATAAGAGTTTGGATTATGGTATCCAAAAGGAAATGATCTATCACTTATTTCCTACACAGATGAAGATTGGGCAGGCTGCATTGATGAACGACGAAGCACTAGTGGAGAAGCATTCTACTTGGGTGAGTGTTTAGTATCATGTCTAAGAAAGAAACAATAATCAATATCCTTATCTATAGATGAGGCAGAGTATATTGAAACAACATAATGTTGTACACAGATTCTATGGTTGGGCATGATCATCCCATTCCAATCTATTGTGATAATGTAAGCACCATCAATATCTCAAAGAACCCAGTGATGCACTCCAAGACGAAGCACATTCCAATCAAGTATCACTTTCTACATGAACATGTTACAGAGAATAACATCATAGTTGAATATGTGGACGCAAAAGAAAAAGTGACAGACATATTTACAAAACCTCTTCCACGGGAAACCTTTGAGTATCTTTGCCAGAGACTTAGAGAGGACAATTCAGGTTGGGGGATCAGTTTCAGGAAGAGTTCAATCAGGGGAGTATCCCTAAGTACAGTTCAGTTAGGGGGAGTAGCCCCATATGGAGATATACCTTTTCCATTTATGAAAAAGCGAGAGATATTTATTAGATGAAAAGGTAAATGCTTGGAGAAAGAGAACATAGGCATGGTTCCAGGGGGAGCGTTGGTCACAGGGGGAGCATGAGCGATATGACTTCAGTATTGCATAAAAGTGTTCTCATCAATGCCAAAGGGGGAGTTTGTTGATTAATTGGGTTTTTTTTCATTGATGTCAACCTTTGAATAAAGTCCAACAACGAATTATGCTATCACAAAGGTTTGGGTAATGGAACCAAGTTTGTTTGATGGATAATGGTATGAGTTTTGATATATTTTCAGGTAAAACTATTATAGATGGATAATACACGTCATTCCATTTTTAGTGGTATGTGGAACGTCACATAACTCCTCACGGTTAGAGAGTTATGGCCATGTGAAGTTGAAGAACCCTCATGAGTCATCTAGAAGCCTCAAAAGGTCAAAGTAGTCAAAGTGTTTGAAAGGAAGAAATTATTTAAATAATAAAGTGAAGTGATGAGTGTACTGTAAGTCAAAGACGATGAAAAATAAATTATTTAAATAATAAAGTTAATGGAGAACTTACTAATTATGGAAAGTTGTTAAGCTAAGTGGACAAGGGGGTTAACTCTAAAATAAGGAAAGTGGGTTAAGATGGTTAGAAGGTAACACCTTGAGAAATCTACATAAAATTATAAATAAGAGGCAAGGGTATCTCATTAAAATCACTCTTGAATATCATTGAATATCTATTTGTGTGAAATGTTATTTGGGTAGATATTATTGATAGAGAAAAATTGCAGTAGGAAAAGTGCGGCAGAAAAACTATGGCTGAAAAAGTGCATCAGGAAATGTGTGGCAGAAAAATTGTGGTAGGAAAAGTGCAGAAGAAAAAGTGCAGCAGGAAAAGTGCGGCAGAAAAAGTGAGGCAGAAAAATTGCAGCACAAAAGGTGCGGCAAGAAAAGTGAGGCAGGAAAACTGCGGAAGAAAAAGTGTGGTAGGAAAAGTATGAAAGCAAAAGTGTGGCAGAAAAACCCCAGCAGAAAAAGTGCGACAGAAAAATCACGAAAGAAAAATCGCGGTAGTGGATTCGCGACAGCAAGACCATGGAAACAGAACGCTGCAAGAAGAAAAAAAAAGGTATGTTTGTCATGTGTAGTGTTGAATTTATGAAATCAGTTGAGGGTTTTCCTTGTAAATATGTTGGATGCCCTCTTGGGATTTTATGGCTTGTTGTAGAGTTGATATGAGGTAGATATACTAAAGTTTAATATTGGTTCATGTTTGAGGGCTTTTGGTTGAGGTATGTTGTTGAATTTATTCGTACAAGTAGAGGTTGTATAACAATGAGGTTCTAGCACATGGTTTGAGGTACATACTTTTGGTATAGTGTTTGAGGCATATGTGATCAGATCAGATTTGATGATCAAATTGATGAGGGTTTTTGGTTGACGTACATGTTGGGTACATGGTTGAGAGAAGTAGTTGATGAGTTGGCACATACATGAGGTGTATATTTGATGATGTTGGTACATCTTGATGAGTCATAGTTTATGTGTATTTGGTGCATGATTGGTACATATTTGACGCATGGTTGATGAACTCGTTGATGGTACAAGTTGAGGTATAGGTTGGTGCATGGTTGATGCACTTGTTTATGGTACAAGATGATTACAGATTGAGGTACATGTTGGTGCATGGTTGATGCACTTGTTTATGGTATAGGTTGATTATAGGTTGAGGTACAGGTTGGTGCATGGTTGATGCACTTGTTTATGCTCCAAGATGATTAAAGGTTGTTTGGTATAGGTTGAGGAATGGTTGATGCACTTTTGTATGGTACAGGTTGATTACATGTTGATGGATACAGGTTTACAACAATATATCTCATAGTGATAGTGTAACAGTAGTTCCATCATTCTAATTTTACGTTAGGGCGGTTGGACAGGGTAAGGACATGTGGTTGTATCCACCTTCTCGTTATATCCGGAGAACATAGTGGGTTGCAACCTCCTTCTAGTTGTAGCCTGAAAATTGTGGAGTTGGAGCTTCCCTTAGGTTATAACCTGAGAAACTAGGGGGTTGCAACCTACCTCTAGTTGTAGCTAGAGAATTGGGGAGTTGGAGCTTCCTTCAGGTTGTAGCTTGAGAAACTAGGGGGTTGGAGCCTCGTTCCAGCTACAGTTGGAAAAAAAAGGAAGTTGGTTCTTCCAATGAATTTATTTTTTAAATACATATAAGAAAAATTATTCTGTGGTTTTCTCTCGCTTTGGGATTCCACGTAAAACACTGGTGTACTGTGTATGTGTATGATTTCTCATTTGTTCATTTTTTATGTACTCTGCAACTATTGGATTATAATTCTACATTGATATAACACTTGCATTTTATGGTAAAAAGGATTAAATTGCTCTATTACTTATTTGCCCCCTCTCTCAGTAATCCAACAATTGGTATCAGAGCAGGTTCCTTTAGGAAACAATTTAACCACCAGAAGGATATCATGGATTATTCTCAGAATGGAGTAACAATATTTAATGGTCAGAATGGTTTAAAGTATGAGATCTATATCATAAGGACAAAAGTATTTTTATAGGAACAAGGGAATTATATTTGGCTATCTGTTGTTACAGGGTACGATAGTTCAAAAAGTGCAAAGATTGCATCCAAAAAGGAATTGAAGAATAATAAAAAAGTAGAAATGGATTTCATATTGGAAGGATCACCTAATCTAGTAAGAGAAAAGGTTCGTAAATTTTCATCAGCCAAAGAAGTTTGGAATAACTTACATGACATATTATTCACCCATCGCAGATTCAAAAAATGCCAAAGAAGATGCAGATACAAATCAAGAAGAATTATGTCCACCATGTCAAACATATTCATAAGATGAAGAGTACATGATCACCATATGTATGTTGTTTTGCTTTAATTGTGAAAAACAAGGACATCTTGAAAGAGAATTCCATGAAGCAAATGAGACAAAAAAACTAATTGAAAATGAAGACAATTATGAAGCAGAATTGATTAGTGCTTTAGATGAACTAAGAGAAGAAAAAAAGTCACTCAAGAAAGAATTGATGAAACAAAAGGAAAGTGTTCACATTTTTTAAGAAGCCCAACATGTCATCAAGAACTTAAGAACTCGGCTAGAAGAAGTGAGAAAGATCGAAGAAAATCTTCAATATCAAAATAAGTATTTGGAAGCCAACATAGTAGCATAGAAGCACGAAGCAAAAATGAGAGAGAAGATATTGACAGTTCATCTTAAGGAAAGAACTAACGAACTAAACTAGTTTAGGCAGAGTTTGGTAAATAAGAGAAAGGACTTGAATAAGAAATAATCACATTAAAAATTCATCTTGAAGAAGCGAAAAGAACAAAATAAGTCATGAAGTCTCAGATAATGAAGAAAGAAGAAGAGGTTGAGAAGCTTGAAGAAACAATTGTCACATTGAGAGGTAAAATATTCAAGCTCAATAAGAACGTTGAAGAGACAAAAACATCCACATCAGTTATAGATAATGAAGAGAAGCACTCTAGGTTGATAGAAAAGAAGAATGAAGAGAATAGAAAGAGTTATGCAAAAGTACTCAAAGGAAGGAATCATGGTCAATAAGAATCTAAGAAAAAAATTGATCATGGTCAGTCAAGGAAAAAATTCAAAACAACTACACCATAAAGAAGATCATTCACTCCCAGGTATGTAAATTTCTTTTATGATCATTGTTTTTATTGTACTAATTTTGGACATAAGGTTGAAGATTGCGGGGATTATAAAATAAATGTTCAAGCAAGAAGTGCCTATGTGGCCCCATGTAACATTGAATGTTACAAATGTCATAACTATGGACACATAGATAGTGATTGTAGAACCATGAAAGATAAAACGGATGACAGATATAAAAACGTATGGATAAGAAAAAAGGAATAACAAGTGAACAAATACCAGGTACCAGATATCGCAAGGTTGGCAATAAAATGAGATGAAGAGAATTCTACAAAGAAAAAGAAAGATATCAGATACATAAAGGTTTGGAAAATAACTAAAAGAAAAGAAGGACAAGTAAATAAGGAACATGTTCAAGAGATTGTACTTTCAGGCATTGTAGTGAAATATGAATCCATAGAGAGAAAGAAAGAAGTCATATCTCAAAGAGATGATGAATCTACCAATGAATATGATGATGACTATACCAATGAAGATGATGATGAATACACATCAGAGCAGGAATTGTTCTGAGCCATCCGGCTTAGAGACTCTCAGGTAATATGAATATTAGAAAGGGGGAGTCTATGTGATAGTTGTGACAAACCAAAGAACCGTCCTTCGGGCATTTTGTAAAGTTTGAGAAGACCGATCCAAAGAAGTCAGTTATCAGAAGTACAATTTGATAGATTAATCAATACTTCATGATAGTATAGTGATAAATGGGTCAACATTATGGATAGTTGCGCAGGTAGAGTCTTGGATATTATGGACATATATGGATTCATAAGAATACTTAGAAGGTTTGGATATATATATGACAATGGATGAGAGCATGGATTCATAGATTGGTTCAGAGAGGGGTTCAAAGATAAAGGAACATTATCATAATGGATGATAATTACATAGGAAGTGCCTCAAACAATGCTAATGGATTCCAAATTGACAGATATGTTTTGGACACATGCAGTGCATACAACAGTTCACATTCAAAATAGAATAATTCTCATAAACAACAATGACAAAACTCCATAGGAACTATGGAAAGGAAGCGCAGACAACAACCTCTACATCAAGGTAACTCAAGGTAGTATTTTATTAATTGAAATTTATGTTAATGATATTGTTTTTGGAAGTACTAATGGAAGGTTAAGACATAAATTTGCAAAGGATATGAAAAATGAATTTGAAATGTCATTACTTGGAGAAGCATCCTTCTTTCTGAGTCTTCAGATATGTCAAAGAAACCAAGGAATTTTGATTTCTTAAACTATGTATATCAGACAAATTCTAAAGAGGTTTGCAATGGAAGATTGCAAACTAGTTACCACTCCTATGAAAACCCATTGCAAGTTGAGAAAATATGATGATTCAAAGTCTACATACCAAAGGAAATACATGTCAATGACTGGTAGATTACTATGTGTGACAACATCCAGACCACATGTAATGCAGGCAGTTAGACAGGTGGCACGATTTCAAGCAACACTAAAGGAATCACATATCTTAGTAGTGAAAAGGATTTTCAGATATCTCAAAGGAACAAAAGAGTTTGGATTATGGTATCCAAAAGAAAATGATATATCACTTATTTCCTACACAGATGTAGATTGGCAAGGTTGCATTGATGACTGACGAAGCAAAAGTGGAGAAGTGTTCTACTTGGGTGAGTGTTTACTATAATGGTTAATAAAGAAACAATCATCAATATCCTTATATACAACCAAGGTAGAGTATATTGCAGTAACAGGATGTTGTACACAGGTTCTATGGATGAAACAAACTCTGACAGATATATAGGTTGAGCATGATGATCCCATTCCAATCTATTGTGATAATACAAGAACCATCAATATCTCAAAGAACCCAATGATGCACTTCAAGACGAAACACTTTCCAATCAAGTATCACTTTCTATGGGAACAGGTTACATAGAAGAACATCATAGTTAAATATGTGGGCACACAGGAACAAGTGGCAGACATCTTAAAAAAACCGCTTCCATGGGAATCCTTTGAGTATCTTCACCAGAGACTCGGAGTAATTTCTAATCCAAAATGAATTCTTATCTTATATGTCTTATATTTACAGAAGGAAGAACCATAAAGAGGAAAGTTTAGGTTGGGGGATCAGTTTTAGGGATATTTCAGTCAGGGGGAGTATCCCCAAGGATAGTTCAGTTAGAGGGAGCAACCCCAGATGGAAAGATACCTTTTCCATTGATGAAAAATGGGGAGAGATTTATCATATGAAAAGGTAAATGATTGGAGAAAGAGCAAAAAGGCATGGTTCCAGTGGGAGCAATGATCATAGGGCGAGCATGAGTGATATGACTTTAGTATTGCATCAGAGTGTTTCCATCAATGCCAAAGGGTTTTTTTTTTTATTAATTGGGTTGGTTGTCATTGATGTCAACCCTTGAAGAAAGTATGGTAGTGAATTTTGGTGGCACAAAGGTTTGGGTAATGGACCCAAGTTTGTTTTATGGATAATGGTATGAGTTTTGGTATATTTGCAGGTAAAACTATTCTATATGGATAGTACATTTCATGCCATTTTCGGTGGTATGTGTAAAGTCACATAAATCCTCATGGTTAGAGAGTTATGGCCATGTTAAGTTGAAGAACCCTCATGAGTCATCTAGAAGCCCAAAAAGGTCAAAGTAGACAAAGTGTTTGCAAAAAAGAAATTATTTAAATAATAAAGTGAAGTGATGAGTGTACTATAAGTCAAAGAGGATGCAAAAGAAATTATTTAAATAATAAAGTTAATGGAGAACTTAATAATTATGGAAAGTGGTTAAGTTAAGTGGACAAGTGGTTATAAGTGGGTTAGCCCTAAAATAAAGAAAGTGGGTTAAGATGGATAGAAGGTAAACCCTTGAGGAAACTACATAAAAGTTTAAATAAGAGGCAAGGGTATCTCATTAAAATCACACTTGAATATCATTGAATATCTATTTGTGTGAAAGGTTATTTGGGCAGGTATTATTGATAGAGAGAAATTGCAGCAGAAAAAGTGCAACAGGAAAAAGTGTGACAGAAAAAGTGCGGGAGGAAAAGTGCGGTAGAAAAAGTGAGGAAATAAAAGTATGAAAGGAAAAGTGCAGCAGGAAAAGTGCGGTAGAAAAAGTGCGGCAAAGAAATTGCAGCAGAAAAAGTGCGGCAAGAAAAGTGCAGCAGGAAAAGTGTGGAAGAAAAGGTGTGGTAGAAAAAGTGCAGCAAGAAAACTGTGGTAGAAAAAGTGCAGCAGAAAAAGTGTGAACCAAAAACCGCAGCAGAAAAAGTGCGGTAGAAAAATCACGACAGTGTATTCGTGGCAGCGAAACCGTGGAAGAAGAATGCTACAAGAAGAAAAAAAGGTATGGTTCTCATATGTGTAGTGTTTAATTTATGAATCAAGTTGAGGGTTTTCCTTGTAAATATGTTGGATTCCCTCTTGGGATTTTATAGATTGTTGTAGAGTTGATCTGAGGAAGATCTACTGAAGTTTAATATTGGTTCATGTTTGAGGGCTTTTGGTTGAGGTATGTTGCTGAAATTATTGGTATAGATAGATGTTGTATAATAGTGAGGTTATAGCACATGGTTTGAGGAACATACTTGTGGTATAATGTTTGTGGTATATGTGATTAGATCATAATTAGATGATGAAATTGATGAGGGATTTTGGTTGAGGTACATGTTGGGTACATGGTTGAGACAAGTAGTTGATGAGTTGGCACATACATGAGGTGTATAGTTGATGATGTTGGTACATCTTGATGAGTTATAGTTAATGTGTATTTGATGGATGATTGGTACATATTTGGTGCATGGTTTATGCACTCTCTTATGGTACAGGTTGAGGTACAGGTTGGTGCATGGTTGATGCACTTTTTTATGGTATAGGTTGATTACAGATTGAGGTACAATTTGGTGCATGGTTGATGCACTTGTTTATGGTACAAGATAATTATAGGTTGAGGTACATGTTGGTGCATGGTTGATGCACTTTTTTGTGGTACACGATGATTATAGGTTGGTTGGTATAGGTTGGTGCATGGTTGATGCACTTGTTTATGGTACAGGTTGATTACATGTTGATTGGTACATGTTTACAACAATATATCTCATAGTGATAGTGTGACAGTGGTTCCATCATTATAATTTCACATCAGGGAGGTTGGACGACGCAAGGACATGTGGTTGTAGACACCTTCCAGTGTAGTCAGAGAACATAGTGGGTAGTATCCTCCTTCTAGTTGTAGCTAGAGAATTGGGGAGTTGGAGCTTCCCTCAGGTTGTAGCCTGAGAAACTAGGGGCTTTTATCCTCCTTCAAGTTGTATCCAGAGAATTGGGGAGTTGGAGCTTTCTTTAGGTTGTAGCCTGAGAAAATAGGGGGTTGGAGCCTCCTTTTAGTTGCAGCTGGAAAACAAAGGAAGTCGGTGCTTCCAATGAATGTAATTCTTAAATCCATATAAGAAAAAGAATTATGTGGTTTTATCCCGCTTTGGGTTTCCACATAAAACATGGGTGTACTGTGTATGTGTGTAATTGCTCATTTGTTCATTGTTTATTTACTCTACAACTATTGGATGATAATGCTACATTGATATAACACTTGCATTTTATGGTAAAAAGGATTAAATTTCTCTATTACTGATTCACCCCCCCTCACAATAATCCAACAATTGGTATCAAAGCAGGTTCCTCCAGGAAACAATTTAACCATTGGAAGGAGATCATGGATTATTCTGATAATGGAGTACCAATGTTTAATGGTTAGAATGGTTTAAAGTATGAGATGTGGAGCAGAAGGATGAAATAAGTTTTACAAGCACAGGGGAATTATATTTGGCTATCAATTGTTATAGGATATAATAGTTCAAAAAGGGAAAAGGCTGCATCAAAGAAGGAGTTGAAGAAGAATAAAAAAACATCAATGGATTTCATCTCGAAAGGATTACCTAATCCGGTAAGAGAAAAGGTTGGTAGATATTCATCAGCCAAAGAAATTTGGGATAGGTTACATGACATATATTATTCACCCATCACAGATTCAGAAAATGCCAAAGAATATGCAGATACAGATCAAGAAGAATTATGTTCACCATGTCAAATAGATTCATAAGATGAAGAATACATAATCACCATAGTTATGTTGTTTTCCTTTAATTGTGAAAAATGAGGACATCTGACGTAACCCTTCCCCACTCCTCGGAGAACGATCACGATCACCAGGACCTTCTCTAGAACTTTGGCCCGAAGAACTAAAATTCCCTTCAACTTCCTCGTCGAAAGTTATTCACCCACAACAACTCCTTTATAACCTCCCTTCTCAATTAGGAATTCAGACTTCGCGATTTCGTGAATCCTAGGGTCGTGTGATTCTCTCCTCACGATTCCTTGAAGTCCAATACGAGTCAACGTTGACTTTCCTCCGCTATCGAAACTTCTCTCCGTCGGGAAATCGCTGCTCGCGATGTCAACCGATCAAAACTACAATCCCGGAATCCCGATATGCCGATTTTCCGAGACACGTGTGGAATCAGCTCCTCCACCTTTTACCTTCCTATCGGGACTTTAGAACTCGTGGGATCGCGAGTCCTGATGTTGATGAGCTCGGGACTTACCTTTTCTTGAACTCCGATACAACGCCACCTGTACTCCACTAGTTCCCGTGGTCCCACAATACCATGTCACCTCGGGATATCGCGTATCGCAAATCCAACCTGCGGGTGTTCTCTGCTGTCGAGAACCCCGATTCTCTGAACCCCGATATATATTGGGATCCTATGACACGTGTTCCCATGATCAACGGCTCAGAGCTTATCAGAGTATTGCTCTTCATGATATCGCTACTTCTGCTCCGGAAACTTGGTGCTCCAACTCGCGATATGCCGATAGACGATATCGCATATGATCTGACGATCTCTGTGACTCCAGATCGGTGACTCCACTTCCTCCTGGGTTTCAAAACCTTGAATGTTCACGCTTTAAAACTCCTTGCAACTTGACAAGATCTAACGGTCCTCGGACCTTCGTGGAATCTCTCTGGGATTTTCCACGACAACGCCTGCACTTATGCTTCCACAAACTAATAGGTCTGTTCCTCCTGAGCTTGTCCTCACTTCACAAGACTTTATGAGAACTTGTTGGACACACTTCTTGTGGAAGATATTCGACCACGACCAAGTGTTGAAGCTTCCCCGATTCTGCGTACCCACCTGTAGCAGAAATCCTTCAACTCTTTGCTCAGAATCGCAACTCTGAGTTTCCTTCTAGCCTGCGCACACCTTGCACGGCTCCGGTGCCAAATCTGCACTTCTGAGACGAATGAAGACAAAAGCTAGCCCTAAGGGAACCCTGTAGTCACGCACTCCTTGCGTACAAATTCAACTACACCCCTTGCAGGAATTCTCTGGCTCACTTAGAGAAACAATTGAAACTCATTCACTCATCCTCTCAGATTTCTAATCAATCATGAAATCACATACACAACATATCAAAGAAATTGCATAACCAGAAGAAAATACTCATAAGCATAATATCAACAACACA
>ML798009.1:233336-251626 GCA_009831015.1 Picea engelmannii | reverse complement strand
TAACCCAAATAGTAAAAGTGCTAATTATTATTTTCATTTTATTTTTAAATTCGTAACTCTTTATTAATGGTAGAGGTGGTAGGGACTAATAAATTAACGGAAAGAGAATCCATTATTAATTTTCTTTATTGTATAAATTAGAGATTATGGAATACACGACAATTTTTTATAATATATATATATATATATATATTTCCTATTTACATGCATGTTATTCATCATTTTCATTTATCATTATCCATCATTTTAATTTATCATCAATATACATATATAAGATGATGAGATATTAGAGTGATGACAAACATGTATATGGGAAATGTAGATGTATAACATAAAAGATGAATAATGAGAAATTAAGGGAATGGATGGTGATTTAGTAATGTGAAATGGACATGTAAATGGGAAAAGGATACTGGAAGATTAAGGTGATGGAGGATAGTTTAATAATGTAGACATGGATAATGAGAGGATAATGGTCTTAGTTTTTGTTTTTTTTTGGAATTTTCTTTATGTTACACTACATAGGTGATGTCATTCTCCCATCAGTTAGGAATTAATTTCTTCTTTGTAAAGTTTTAAAACTATTAGATTTGCTTTAAATCTTACCCTCGTCATCGCCCCAAGAATTTTATGAAGACCCAACTATTACTTAGGTGGGATTTTGTTTCTTTTGTTATTTTTATTCCAGGGTCTGCTCTTAGGGTTAGACTAAAATTTTACCCTAAAAGTTTTAGACTTAGTACTAGATTCTGAACTGGGCGACACTAGGTTAGGGAATTTGTTTAAGAATTTCTTAAGGCGTTATTGTATTAGGGATATTTAGGTTTGTTTCCTTCATCCACATCAATGCGACGTGACCTTCAGGATGCACCACGTGCTCCAAGGGTGCCACTCGCCTCGTTCGTTTCCTTTGCGCGATGTTCCCTTCACGATGCACCCGTGCTCCAAGGGTTCCACTCGCTTCTTGTGTTTCTTTTGTGCGACGTTCCCTTCAGGATGCACCACGTGCTCCAAGGGTGCCACTCACCAACTGGACTGATTAGTAGACATCTATAACCCCTGGAGTCAACACTCCGCCAGGTGAACTTGTGGGAGACTAAGGGTTCTAAGGAATAAGGCCCACGCCTTATTGAGTGCCCTTTAGAATCATCGTGAGCGACTGTCGCAATCCGACCTCACGACATCATGGATCCTCTCGAACTAGGTAATTGTTAACCTACAGTTTGAGCCACGATGGGAGTGCTAGTAGGCGGTGGCAGGGCTGGTGTCCACCCCTCTCCCTCAACCTCTCTGGAAATCGTGTGTGGCCCCTTTGCTCCATATGTGAGTTTGGTCGGCAAGATATCGTCAACCTGCATCATCAACAATCGTGTCATAACATGTCAACATCATATCATCAGATCAAAGAAATATCACAGTAAATAAATCAACCCAAATAGCACACTCCCTGACTCAATCCAGAGTCCAAGGGGGTTCTACCGATGCCTCTGCACCCTCAAGGTCTGAAACCTTGCACACTCAATGAAACTGAGTTAGCAACACCTATCTACATCAAAGTAGTAAAAACATCAGGTCATCTATCATAACGCATCATAATCCAGGGTAAATAGTTTAACATCATAAAAGTCCAGATCACTTGCGAGCAAGTGTCCTCAAAGAATAAGTTTTCTCAGTGCGCCAAAGCGGGATGTTACAAAAAACATAAGAGGACTCCCTCATTGTTCTATTGTAACACCATGATCATATTCTCTCAATTGTAATTAAGTTGTAGAGGAAGAGAGAGAAGAGAAGAATAAAGATTGTAGAGGTTGTATGAGAAGATAGTTGTTTCTATAGAAACCCATGTACAGATGCACTTGGATTAATATAAGAAATCTTTGATCCCATTTTATGGTGTCTTCATTAATTCTGTTTACATCTATTGAATGGTATGTTTACAGTTTAATTTCAGTCTCTGTTATGCATTTGTTTCAATGTTATGTATGTGTGTGATTTCATGTTGAATGTATGAATTCTATGAGAGGAAGAGTATGAATTTCAATTGTTTCTTGTCCTGAGAATCCCTGGAAGGAGTGCAGTGAAAGTCCACAAGGAGTGCGTTGACAGTTTATGAGTTTTATCTCAGAAAGATCAGGAGAGATACCGTTGATCTTATACCAATTAAAGTGAAAGTGTAGCACATATCCATGCAAGGTGTGCACAGGCCAGGTTGAGTCTTAGATTTTTCCAAACCAAGTGAGTGGTTGAAGAACTGTTGTCGCCAGGAGTGCACAGTGTTGGAATGTTTCAAATAATCAGAGATTATTGTGAAGGCCACAAGGAATGGATGCAATATTCCTTAGGGTCATTGAGTTTGTAGTAAGAATCAAGCTTAGGAAGGATAGAGACTTCGAGGCGTTTGAAGGAAAGGTGAGGTAGAATTCTTCTCATAGAAGTCAAGCTCACAAGGGTTTAAGCTAGTTATTTGGCAAGGAATTTTAGAGAATCTGAACGGACAGTGGAAATTCATGGAGGGGAAATTGCAGATACCCATGGAACATTAGATCCAGTGGAGTTGCAGGGTGATTAAGGTGAGAGTATTTCAACACTTGCAATCTCAGAAGAGATAGAAGCTGTCATATCTGAAGGGACGAGAGCCGTTGATTTGGCGCTTGAATTGCGACATTTTGGAAGTCGGAAGTGTGGAGGAAGTTGTGACTTGGACATCACGAAAATCCCGAAGCAATATAAACCATTAGGTCATGGAAGGTTTAGGACTGTTGATCTATGGAGAGGAAGTCATGAGTTTGGACTTCGAGAAAAAGGAGAAGAGTTGCATCGTGAAATCGTAAGTCGTGAAATCTCGATGCGCTCAAAGGTGAGGCCCCATGACTTGACTGGAGGTCATATGATGGATGCATAAGGGAGGATCTAGTGGAACGTTATCCCTTTTCAGGGTTTTGAGAAGCAGAGGAGTCGAGGTGACGCACAACAGAGTTCTCGAAATCGCGAAACACGAAGTCATGTACTGGAAGAGCCCTTTGGGTTAAGTTAGTGGTCACGTGGAAGTAGAGGTTTGCACCTAGTGCCTATTCGAGTAGACGTAAATTATAGAAGGACATGTGGTTTCATATGCATTGAAGGTTCCAGTGGGAATGAAAGAGCCATTTTGGCTCAAAGGAATTTGAAGATCCATAGACCGGGAGGTCAGCAGACCCTGTTGAGGTGGTATCAGAGGTTACAATCATTGTTTTCTATAAGAAATAGAAGAAAAAAGGAAAGTTGTGATTTGAATTCTTCATGGACATATTGAAACAATGTCGCCAAAGAGACTTCAAGAGAGATCAATGCCCGATCTAGCTGTGGAAAGGGAAATGAGAGAACTTCATGCTCGGTTAGATGCTATGGAGACAACACAGAGGAGAACACCTGATACTGGAGATATCCGTGAGGTTGAAAGAGAAAATGTAGGAGGGCCTGAAGAATAAGTTATAGCCGAAGATGTTGCAGAGGAACGTCTATTCAAAGTTGTTGCAAGAATAGGTGCCAAATCCAAGTTGGACATCCCGGTGTATGAAGGCAACTTGGACATTCGGGAACTACTAGATTGGTTTAGAGCTCTGGATAAATACTTCATCTATGAGAATATCGAAGAAGACAAGAAAGTAAAGCACATTGTCACTAGACTGAAAGGACATGAAACACTATGGTGGGATGAACTATAGGCTGATAGGTGCTGCAAAGGTGAAAAATAAATCAAAAGTTGGGATAGCATGGTAGAAAATATGAAATCCAAATTCATACCTAGAGTTTACCAAATTAATATGTTTCGAAGAATGCAGAATTTGAGACAAAAAGGGATGAAAGTAAAGGAATATACTGAGGTGTTTTACGGACTAAACATTAAAGCTAGTCGTCATGAGAGTGATGATGAAAAGGTCACCAAATATATGAATGGCCTGAGATATGAGATTCGGTATGAAATGAGCATGGTGAAAATCATAAATGTAGAAGATGCTTATCAAAATGCTCTGAAGGCAGAAGAGAAATTGGCCCGAAAGAAAGGTCAAAGGGGAAGAGGTAGAAGTCAGAGTAGAGGTAAAGAAATTGCCCAGGACAGAGTACAGAAGCCCAAAGATGAAGAAAATAAGCCTCATAATCACCTAGAAAGGGTAGGAAGTTCAGAGGGAAGACAATATGTCGATAGGAATACTTTTCCTCAAGCAAGAGGAAGAGGAAGAGGCATAGGAGGTGAAGTAAAGTGTTTTTTTTGTGAAAAGATGAGACACAATTCTTGGGAATGTCCTGATAGAAAAAGAGATGGAGGAGGTGAAGCTCACATTTCAGAAGTGAAAAGGAGAAATGTTGAGGCAGAAGATGCAGAAGGAAGGAGATCCTTAATGATGAGGAAAATTCTCTTGAAGCTAGAGAAAGAGATGGAGAATTCAGTCTAGAGGAACATTTTGTTTAGAACTTCTTACAATACCAAGGATAGGGTATGCAAGGTAATTGTTGACAGTGGAAGCATAGATAATCTAGTATCCATAGAGATGGTGGAGAAGATGGAATTGGAGACATTTGCACATCCAATCCCATACAAAGTTTTGTGGTTGCAAAAAGGACATTAGGTAACTATCACTAAACAATGTTTAGTTGAATTTAAGATAGGGGGTTATAGAGATGCCTGTCATCTTTTGTTGGGAAGGCCTTGACAATATGACATAAATGTTGTCCATGACGAAAGAAAGAACACCTATACCTTGGAGAAGAATGGTAGGATGCATATGTTGCTGCCAATTGAAGACAAGAAGGTAAAAGATGAAACAAGAAATACTATACTTCTCATGAGTGGTAAGGAACTTTGGGATGAATTCAATAAGGACGAAGAAATGCAGTTTCTTGTGGTGAGAAAACCTAGAGTCATCTTGACCAATACCTCAATAGATGATCTACCTGAGGAGATTCAAAAACTACTGGAGAATTTCATTGATATAGTGGTGGACAATTTACCTTGTTTGTTGTTTCCCATCAGAATTATAATCCATCACATTGACCTTATACCAGGAGCGAGTTTACCAAACAAGGCAACGTATAGATTGACGCTGCAGGAGAATGAAGAAGTCAAGAAGAGAGTCCAAGATTTGATGGAAAAAGGGTTGATTAAAGAAATATTGAGTCCATGCGCTGTACCAATAGTGTTAAGTCCAAAGAAGGATGGTGGATAGAGAATGTGTATAGACTTGAGCGATATAAATAAAATCACCATCATGTATAGATTTCCTTTACTCAGGATGGATGACTTGATGGATTGCTTGAGTGGAGCAAAGTTTTTTTCAAAAATTGATTTGAAAAGAGGGTATCATAAGATTAGAATGAGGGAAGGTGATGAATGGAAGACAACATTCAAGACAAATGAAGGGCTGTATGAATGGATTTTCATGTTGTTTTGTTTGACGAATGCTCCAAGTACTTTTATGAGATTGATGAACGAAGTCTTGAAAGATTTCATTGGGAAGTTTGTAATTGTGTATATTGATGGTATACTGATCTTTAGTAAGGATGAGAAAGATCATTTGAGACATCTAACTCTAGTGATGAGGAGGTTGCAGCAAGATAAGTTGTTGATAAATCTGAAGAAGTCATCTTTCATGAAGACATAACTCATTTATTTGGGTTTTGTGATCTCTTAGAATGAGTTGAAGATGGATCCTGAAAAGGTAAAAGAAATAAAAAAATGGCCATCGCCAAGGAATATCTTTGAAGTCAGAAGATTCCATGGACTAGCCATTTTTTAAAGGAATTTCATTAGGAATTTTAGTGGAATTTGTGCATCAATGATGGACATGGTCAAGAAAAGACATAAATATTTTGATTGGACAGAGGAAGCAGAGAAAATTTTCCATTTGTTTAAAGAGAAGATAACTGAACAACCAGTTCTAGTTCTGCCAGATTTCAGTAAAACATTTCAAGTGAGATGTGACACAAGTGGATTTGCGATTGGAGCAATATTAAGTCAAGACAATAGACTAGTTGCATGCTTCAATGAGAAGTTAAATGGTGCCAAAAGGAATTATTCCACGTATGATAAAGAGTTTTATGTAGTCATACAATCGCTGAAGAAATGGAGGCACTACCTGGTTCCAAAAGAGTTCGTTTTGTATAGCGACAACCAGGCCTTACAGTTTATAACCAGACAGGAGAAACTAAAGCAAAAACATGAAAAATGGGTTGAATTTATGCAAAACTTTACTTTTATTACAAAGCACATTTCTGAAAATGCTAATAAGGTTGTTGATGCATTGAGTAGGAAATGTTTGATTCTGCAGGAGTTTTGTGTGAAGAACTTATGTTTTGATAACCTTAAGGAAATGTACATAGATGATTTAGATTTCAAGGACGCTTATGAAGCATGTGAGAATCTTGTTTTGAGAGACAGAAGCCAATGGATTGAATACTTGATTCAAGATGGACTGTTGTTTAAAGGAAATCAATTGTGTATCCCGAAGGTTTCTATGAGAGAAAACTTTTTGAAGGAAAAACATAGTGGGGGATTGGATGGAAATTTTGGCCATGATAAAACATTTGAACAACTGAACAATTTTTTTTATTGGCTAGGAATGAGGACGGATGTCAAAATTTTTGTCAACAGATGTAGAATTTTCCAGCACGCAAAAGGGAAAAGACAAAATACAGGGTTGTATCAACCATTGCCAATACCATAGAGGTCGTGGGATGGGGTAAGCATGGATGTTTTGTTAGGACTATTGAGGACACAGAGAGGTTGTGATTCCATATTCGTGGTAGTCAAAAGATTCTCAAAGATGACGCATTTTATTCCGTGTCAGAAAACCAGTGATGCAACACACATTGCAAATTTGTTTTTCAAGGAATTTGTTCGACTTCATGGTTTAACCAAGAGTATTGTTTCAGAGAGAGATACCAAATTTTTTGGTCATTTCTGGAGGACAATATGGAAGAAGCTGGGGATGAATCTATCTTTTAGCTCAACATATCACCCTTAGAAGGATATACAGACTGAGGTAGTAAATATAAGTTTAGGGGACTTATTTAGGAGTTTAGTAGCTGAACATCATAGTCAGTGGGATCAAATTCTACCGCAAGCATAATTTGCATATAATGACTCACCTAACAGAACTACAAGACAAATCACATTTCAAATAATGTATGGAATGAAACCAAGAGGAGTATATGATTTGATATACTTAGATCAGAATGACTTCAGGAGCCCTGGAGCAGAAGATTTTGCAACAGAGATGCAAGAGCTCCATAGGAATATTAAAGAGCGGTTGCAGAATTCCAATCAAGAATACAAGCGTAGAGCATATCAAAACAGGAGAGAGATTCAGTTTGAAGTGGGATATTTAGTTTTATCACACCTCAGAAAAGAAATATTCCCAAGGGGAACATATAATAAGATGAAGATTAAAAAGATAGGGCCATGTAATATTTTACACAAATTTGAGGCAAATGCTTATGAGATAGAATTGCCAGATGGTGTAGGAATATCGTCCATATTCAACGTAGCATATTTGTATCCTCACAAAGTAGATGAAGCGAGAGGATTATAAAATAAGGAAGAAATTCAATGGATCAAGCAAATGCGTGTAGCTGAAAAGCTGCAGATGGAAAGGATCATTGATCAGAGAGTCAATACGAAGACCCAGAGGAAGACATATTTTGAATATTTGGTAAAGTGGAAGGGACACCAGATTGAGGATGCTAGTTGGGAAAGTGAAACAAATATCCAGAAACATGGACAGATGGTGCAGGAGTTCATGGACAAGAATCCATGAATTTTTCACGTAGAGGAGTATGATGCAGGAGCATTGCCAGGAAAACAAGCGCGAGTGGAGGACAAATGGATATAAACCAACGTGCATTTTGAAGATATTTTGAAATTCCAAGGATGGCACATCAATGTATTATCTGAAAAAATATATATTCTTTTAATGTTTTGGGGATTGCAATACAAATCTTGAGTGTTGCTCTCATCTGTCGGTTGTAGGCAATTAATGTAATCATGTAAATTAGTTGTAGAGATTTTAATTTGATAAGATATCTTAGCATTGTAGGAGGTAAAAACTTAAGAGGACTCCATCGTTGTTGTATTGTAACACCATGATAATATTATCTCAATTGAAATTAATCTGTAGAGCAAGAGAGAGAAGAGAAGAACAAATATTGTAGAGGTTGTATGAGCAGATAGTTGTTGCTATAGAAACTCATGTACAGATGCACTTGGATTAGTATAAGAAAGATTTGATCCAATTTTATGGTGTCTTCATGAATTTTGTTTACATCTATTGAATATTATGTTTACAGTTTAATTTTAGTCTCTGTTATGCATTTGTTTCAATGTTGTGTATGTGTGTGATTTCATGTTGAATGTATGAAGTCTGTGAGAGGGAGAGTATGAATTTCAATTGTTTCTCTTCCTGAGAATCCCTGCAAGGAGTGCGTCGAAATTTTCTGAGTTTTATCTCATAAATATCAGGAGAGATACCATTGATGTTATACCAATGGAAGTGCAAGTGTAGAATAGATCCATGCAAGGTGTGCACAGTCCAGTTCGAGTCTTAGATTTTTCCAAACCAAGGGAGTGGTTGAAAAACTTTTGTCACCAGGAGTGCGCAGAGTTGGATGGTTTCATATAATCAGATATTATTGTGAAGGTTGTAAGGAATGCGTGAAGGATTCCTTAGAATCCTTGAGTTTGTAGTAAGAATCAAGCTCAGGAAGGATAGAGACTTTGAGGAGTTCGAAGGAAAGGTGAGGTTGAATTCTTCTCACATGAGTCAAGCTCAGAAGGGTTGAAGCCAGCTATTTGGCAAAGAATTATCGAGAATCCAAATAGATGGTGGAAATTATCGGAGGGGAAATTTCAGATACCCATGGACCATTAGATCTAGTGGAGTTGCAGGGAGATTAAGGCGAGAGTCTTTCAACACTCGCAATATCAGAAGAGATAGAAACCATCAGATCTGAAAGAATGAGAGCCATTGATTTGGTGCTTGAATTTCAACATTTCGAAAGTCGGAAGTGTGGAGGAAGTTGTGACTTGGATATCACAAGTCACAAAATATTGAAGAGATATGAACTGTCATATCATGGAAGGTTCAGGACCGTTGATCTGTGGAGAGGAAGTCACGAGTTCAGACTTTGGAAAAAAGGAGAAGAGTTGCATCGTGAACTCATAAGTCGTGAAATCTCGATGTTCTCGGAGGTGAGGCCCCAGGACTTGACTGGAGGTCATATGATGGATGCATAAGGGAAGAGCTAGTGGAATGTTATCCCTTTTCAGGGTTTCTAGGAGCAGAGGAGTTGGGGTGACTCGTAGAAGAGTTCCCTAAATCACAAAATGTGAAGTCATGAACTGGAAGAGCCATTTGTGTTAAGGTAGGGGTCACGTGGAAGTAGAGGTTTTCACCTAGTGCTTTTTTTCACAGGTGTAACTTCCAAAAGGACCTGTGGTTTCATATGCATTGAAGGTTTTAGTGGGAATGAAAGAGCCATTTCGGCTCAGCGGAATATGAAGATCCATAGACTGGGAGGTTAGAAGACCCTTCTGAGGTGGGTGTTGCCTCAAAAAGTGTCGCGGAAAAATCGGGGTAGAAAAATCATGAAAGTGGATTCGTGGCAGCAAAACGGTAGAAACTGAATGCTACAAGAAGAAAAAAAAGGTATGGTTCTCATATGTGTAGTGTTGAAGTTATGAATCAAGTTGAGGGTTTTCCTTGTAAATATGTTGGATTCCCTCTTGGGATTTTATGGCTTGTTGTAGAGTTGATTTGAGGAAGATCTATTGAAGTTTAATATTGGTTCATGTTTGAGGGATTTTGGTTGAGTTATGTTGTTGAAGTTATTGGTACAGATAGAGGTTGTATAAGAGTGAGGTTCTAGCACATGATTTGACGTACATACTTATGATATAGTGTTTGAAGTATATGCGATAAGATCAAATTTAGATGATGAAATCGATGAGGGATTTTGGTTGAGGTACATGTTGGGTACATGGTTGAGACAAGTAGTTGATGAGTTGGCACATACATGAGGTGTATAGTTGATGATGTTGATACATCTTGATGAGTCATATTTTATGTGTATTTGATGCATGATTGGTACATATTTGGTGCATGGTTGATGCACTTGTTTATGATACAGGCGGATTACAGATTGAGGTAAAGGTTGGTGCATGGTTGATGCACTTGTTTATGGTACAACCTGATTACAGGTTGAGGTATAGGTTGGTGCATTGTTGATGCACTTATTTATGGTACATGATGATTACAGGTTTTTTGGTATAGGATGGTGCATGGTTGATGCACTTGTTTATGGTATAGGTTGATTACATGTTGATTGGTACAAGTTTACAACAATATATCTCACATTGATAGTGTGACAGTGGTTCCATCATTCTAATTTTACGTTAGGGAGGTTGGACGGGGAAAGGACAGGTGGTTGTAGCCAGAGAACATAGGGGTTTGCAACATCCTTCTCATTGTAGCTAGAGAACTGGGGAGTTGTATCTTCCCTCAGGTTGTAGCCTAAGAAACTAGGGGGTTGGAGCCTCCTTCCAGTTGCAACTGGAAAGAAAAGGAAGTTGGTGCTTCCAATGAATTTAATTCTTAAATACATATAATAAAAAACATTATGTGGTTTTCTCCCTCTTTGGGTTTCCACGTAAAAAATTGGTGTACTGTGTATGTGTGTGATTTCTCATTTGTTCATTGTTTATTTACTCTGAAATTATTGGATGATAATGCTACATTGATATAGCACTTGCATTTGATGGTAAAAAGGATTAAATTTCTCTATTACTAATTCACCCCCCCTCTCAGTAATCCAACATGACTATACCAGATTACCTTGGGAAAATAACTAGAACCCACTGATGATGAAAATAAAGTAAAATGGGAAAATTAGAGTGATAAAGAATGTGGACTAATCGAAATGTCCATCTCTCATGATTTAAGGTTTCACCTTCAAGGAATTGATGCTCCCGATGCATCTTGGACTAAGTTTGAATTTATGTTTTGTAAACACAATATTTTTCAATCCCACCAAATAGAAAATCAAATGATGACTCCAAGTCCTAATGATTTTTCTTGCATTAAATATTATTTATCTAAGTTCAAAACACTTAGAATTTTGTGTATAGACTACAAAATAGATCTGAAGGAAGACCGATACATACATGTTATTCATTCTAATCTTGGTGGTGCATATTATGTCTTTGTATCTACCTTTTATGCCACTAGATATGCTCTATCGAGCACCTATAAACATCCCACTCTTGATTGTTTTATTAGAGAGAAAGATAAGCTTGTGCAACATGGAGTGATCAATACTACAAGTATCTCCAACAAACCATTAGTGGCCCAACATAAAGATAAATCTAGGAATCCCAAGAAGCAACATCTCACCATAAGAACAAGAAAAAAAAGGTTCCCAAAGCCTCTCCCCCAAATGCTACTCCTAATGGCGACAAAGGACAAAAATCCAAAATTAAGAAGACGAGTGAAAAACATTGCATCTTTTGTGGGAAATATGGTCATGTGGAGTCCAAAGTTTTTAATAAGATGGAATATTTAGAAGCAGTGATGAAGAAGAACAACATCTTTGTCGATTATCCTTATTCTTCTCATGTACATGCACTTTCTACTTTTGGATTCTCCTTCAATGAAAATTCTACTTGTTCTTTTGATGAGTGGCTTATTGATTCTAGAGAATCTTATCATATGGCTAAGGATAAAACCATATTTTCTACTCTAAATGAATGTAACACCAAGAAACTATTTGTTGGTGATGATAGATCCCTTAACTTTTGTGGGAAAGATGATCACGTGGAGTCCAAATGTTTTAAGAATATGGAAGCTTTAGAAGCAGTGATGAAGAAGCACAACATCAGTATTGATTCTTCATATTATTCTCATGGACATGGACTTTATACTTCTGGTTTCTCCTTCAATTTAACTTGTACTTCTTCTTATGAGTGGCTTATTGATTATGGAGAATCTTATCATATGACTAAGGAAAAATCCATATTTTATACTCTAAATGAATGTAATACCAATAAAATATGTGTTGATGATGATAGATCTCTTAGTGTTTTGGAGTCTGGAACAATTTAGGTAGATAATGGTCATTTCAATGATGTATTTTGTGTTCCAAGTCTTTCCTTCAATATTCTATCAGTATATAAGATTAGTCATGCAGGTGAAGGTAAAACCGTAGAGTTTTCACCTCACCAAGTTGTAGTTAAGGATTTAAAATATCTTAAGCATGTCATCGCAAATGGAACTGCTAATTATATTACTAGGTTGTACAAGTTTGACAACTTTGGTTCATCACCTTTTTCCATCATTTTTCTTTTCTCGTAGTGACGACTTCAACAAACTTTGGCATGATCAGTTTGGTCATATAAACTATTGCTTATTGCAACAACTATGTAATTATCAAATGAAGATTGTTCTTCCTCTTGTTTCTTGTAGATATGGTATTTGTTCCAATTGTGTTCTCGACAAACATCATTGGGACATTTTTGATAAATGTGTCTCTTGGCATGCCTTGGCCCCTTTGAAACTTGTTCATAGTGCTCCTCCTTTTTCTGGGTGCAATGTTTCTTAACTTTCATTGATGACTCCTCCAGATGCACTTAGGTTTACTTATTAAAATGTAAGAGAACAGTTTTTGATAATTTTTTGGACTACAAGGCCCTTGTAGAAAAGTAATATGGACATCAATTTAAAAGGTTAAGAATAGGTAATTGAGGTGAATATCTAAACAATAAATATACAAGTTGTTGCATTGCACAGGGCATTCAAATGCAACATACTATTCCATATACACCACAAAAAAATATTGTTGTTGAGAGAAAGAGTCACACATTAAAATAAATGGATAATTGTATGATGTAATATAAGGGATTTAGTCTTAATTATTATGCGAAAGTCGTTAACTATGAAAATTACATAGAAAATTGCACTCCCACAAAGGTGTTGGGGAATAGGGTCAAACTAGTGATGAAAATAGAAAAACATTTATGTAGATAATCGAAGAGGAATAAAAAAAATTTGAAGATAGAAGTGGTGTCTAAATACAACGTTACAACACTTAAACATAGTGTATTTCCATAAGAACATCACAATGCATATTTGATCTCTTGATTGACATGATCTCCATGATGATAATGACCCACTAGGTCTTCTATTTATATATTCAAGATCAAACCAACTTCCATAGAATCCAAAATATCTTGTCCACATGTAACCATCGATTTTTATAATTGACTTCTCCAAATCCATGATGTCGAGTCAATTCGAAATGGATGCACAATCCAACCGCCCATGCTTCCAACTCATAGTTAATCATTGCGATGGTCAGTCCACCTCCTGACTATATTCTAATGTTGATCGAATGTCCAACTGACAGACATGTCGACTACTTGACTGACTGATGTAGTGTGTTGGTCGATCACTCGAGAAACTGTATCTAGATGTAGGTCAATTTCATGACCAAATGAACTCGAAAGATGTGTGATAAACCATCAACTCTTTATGTTCCAAACCCCCCCATCAACACATGTCTCTAGATATTTATGAGGTGCATTTATGTCATTAGGACACCCCCGCTCATAATTCCAACTTCTTTAAGCCCAAGTATCATTCGGATCTTAATAAATCTATCTTCATCAAAAGTTTTGGTGAAAATATCAACAAACTGATCATTTGCTCTGCAATATTCAAAAGAAACAACTTTCACATGAACCAACTGTCTCAAGTAGTGAGCATGGAAATAAACATGCTTCATATTACTATGGGTCATAAGGTTTTCAACAACCTATAGAGAACTCCAGTTATCATAGTAGATTATGGTAGAGGTTTGAATAGGAAGACCAAGTTCTCCCAAAAGTTGGTGGATCCATACTACTTCGATACATGAATGAATGGTACCGTGATATTCTTCTTTCATAGTCGAAAAAGATACTACCTTCTATTTATTGCATGACCACACCAATGGTCCAATGATATAGGGAAACACGTAACCAGAAGTGGAATTTTGATCATCACTTTTGCCACCCTAGTCAGAGTCGGTGAAGCCAACCAACGAATATGAACTTCGAAAATACTTGATACCAAAATGAGTGGTACCCTTAGGATAATGGAAAATTTGTTTGGGATCTTTCCAGTGGCTTTCTTTAGGGTCCTACATAAATTGATAAATCACACTAACAACAAAGGAAATGTTAGGTTAGTTATAATTAAGATAGATACGACTATCGACCAATTGTTGATAAAGTGTAGCATCAACTGTGTGTTTTTTAGATGTTTTGGTAAACTCTAATCCATATTGGAAAGGAGTAGAACATGTCTTGCAATAATTTATTTTAAAAGGTTTCAACAGAACCATCACATATTTAGACTAAGAAATGAAAATCCATCACATAGTGGTAATACAGCTTGAAGACCTAAAAAATATTGCAGAGTACCAACATCTGTCATTTCAAAAGAGTTAGCAAGTTATTTCTTCAATATAAGGATGAGATCATTATTATTTCTATTAATGAGTAATTCATCTAAATATACAACAAAAATCAAGGTGGCTCCATTGGTATGAAGTACATACAAGATGTGACCAGATTCACAACATTTGAAACCAAGTTGAAGAAAGAAATTGTTGATCATAACATACCAGGCTCGAGGGGGATACTTCAAAACATAAAGTGACTTATTTAGTCAACAAAACAAGTTACAATATGTCATAAAACCATGTATTTGTTCCATGAAAATTTCTTCAGGAAGGTCTCCAAGAAGAAATCCACTCTTGACATCCATCTGATGGATTTGTCATCCAAAATGAGAAGTAAGGGAAAGAATAAGTTGAATAGAGTTCATTTTTGAAACAGAGGAAAAGGTTTTAGTGTATTCAATGACTTATTTTTGAGAAAATACCTTCGCAAATAGGCATGATTTATGTCATTCAAAAACACCTTAATAGGTAAATTTTTCCTTGTAGACCTATCGACACTTCATAATGTTATTCCCTTGCAGTCAAGAAACTAAGTCCCAAGTGTGACTCTTCGACAAAGAATCATTTTATTTCTACATGGCTTGCTCCCATTCAGGTATTCCTTCAACATATAAATAGGAAACATGATCCTAATTTTAAATTACATGAGTCATTAAGGTAATGTTTTCATGTTTCTTTTGACTTCGATTTTGTCATTCAGAGGAAGAATCATCGACATCATCTTCAATAACTTTAATTGTATTGGAATCTCATCTAGGTAGACATGAAACAGGTGAAATATGGTTCACTATAGTAGGTCGATTATAATTTGTAGGGTCTTCAGTCGATAAACTGGTTGAGATAGAGGATGACAGAATAGTTGACTCATAGGTCAATGGTCTAGTTGAAATAGAAACAAAGTTTGATTGTCTAGTCGAAGGACTAAAATATGGAATAGGCGAACCAGTGTCGGAGACAACATGAAAGGGATCATCATACATCAATCCAAAGGAATAATTTAACAATTTAATGCCAAAATATTTATCATAAAACCATACATTTTGTCTGATAATGATTTACCATTTGATAAGATCAAATAGTCAATAGGATTTTGATTCTTCAGAGTATCCCATCATGATGTAAGCATGAATCTTTGCATGCAACTTCTCTTTGCAACCATTGGAAATGTGAACCCATTAAACACATCCAAGAACACGAAGGTGGCCAACTGAAAGCTTCTTTTCAAACCATCATTTAGCTAGATTCATTGAAGGAACAAGATGAGTCGAGATGAAATTGAGAAGATTCTTTGAACAATACATCGCTTCATCCTTGAAGTGAGGAGGTAGATATTTATCCTACAAAACACATATATCCATTTTGAGTAATGTTATATTCTTGTGTTCTACGAATACATTCTATTGAGGCGTGTGAGGAACCGACTGCTGTGAGTCAATACCATATCGAACCAAGTATTCTTTGAAAGGTCGATTCACATACTCACCACCATTTTATGATCTTCAGAACATGATGGGTTGACCACATTGATTTTAAGAAAATGATATAAACTCCTTGAACTTTTTTAAATACAAGGTTCTTTTTCTTTAGAAAATAAACCCATGTAAAGAAAGAAAAATCATCAATGAAGGTAAAAATATACCTTACACCTACCAGTGAAGGTAGATTGATGAAGCATACATCAATGTGAAATAGCTCCAATAGGTTTTGTAGTCACCATGCTTTACCATATTCAAATGGTTCCTAACAATGCTTCCCAACCACAAAACCCTTACAAACTCCTTCAGGAGGAAACATCTTCAGTAAACCAACAACCATGTTCCATGTAGCCAGTGCCTAGAGACTTAAAAAATTTAGGTGTCCGAGTCATTCATGCTAGATTCAACTTCTCTCTTGAGTGTGAAAAATAAGTGCAGTTAGTTCAATGTCAGCTATTGGCAATTTGGTTGTCAATGATGTCAACCTTGATAAATAGGTAAAGTATCATTGATTAATTGGTTTGAGAAGCATTGTCAATATTGGAAATATTGTTATAAAGGTGACTTGAATGTCAAGCATTGTCAATATTGGACATAATATAATGAAGGTTCGACATAATGTTATGAAGGTGACTTGAATGTCAATCACTATCAATATTGGACATAATGTTCTGAAGGTGACTTGGATGTCAAGCATTGTCAATATTGGACATAATGTTATGAAGGTGACTTGAATATCAGTAGAAATATAATATTGACTAATATATTGTATGAGATTGATACACTCATCCTATATTGTATAAGGTTGATATTGTGTCATTAACATCCATGCACAAAAGAAAAAACTCTCGAGATAAAAAGGGTAAATGGATATTCAAATATGGATCCATACAAATCATAAATAAATAAGTTAATAAGACATGGTTCATTAAAACTGATTCAAAAAATAACAATTGAAGAAGAGGCTAAAGATGAGATAGAATGTCAATAGTGGATGTTTGGTGAGAAATCATTGACAACTTCGAGTCACAAGTCGATTCAATTCAAAAAACAATAAGGTCGACTATCTCGAAGTTGATCGACTGCAAGATGAGTCAAAGAAAAGTCCATCGACTGAAAGCCTGCAGATTGACGAAAGTTGGAGAAGATAAGTCAATCGATTTTGAGATGAGTTGAAGAAAATTCAACCAAGTGAAGGTTGAAGTTGAAGGAAAATTGAGTCGGGAAAATGAAGTCGGACAAAGCAAGTCGAGAGGACCAAAGTCAAATTTCTCAAGTGGTTTTCTTCCAAGTTGAGTCGGACCAAGAAAGAAGTAACCTAAAGGTCGAATTCGAAGAAAACTTAAATACAAGTTGGGTCGAGGCTGAAGTAAGATGGGTCGACTAGAATTGTAATATTCAAGTCGAAATTTCTCCTAGTTGAGTCGACCAAAAAGATTTTTTTCGGGCGAATGAGGAAGCAAATATGAAAAAGGGTGAGACCAAGTCAAGTATTTAGTGACTAGCATCTAAGAGGGAACCGATTTTAATATAAAAATGAAGTAAAATGTTTACAATTTGAGTTTAAATATTAACTAACAAAGGAGATATGTAGAGTTCAATTTAGACATTCCCGAAAAGGTAATATATATTGAAGTCGATCTGGCATCCGACGACGAAAGGAAAATATGGGTAATTTTCCTTCAAAGAACCACTTGTATCAGCCACCTCGCACATTTTCCGGGGAAATTTTCCACATGTAGGCTAAATGGGCATGTTCTGCAAAAAACCCATCTCGTAGAATTTTAAAATTAATTTCCATCTCTCCGTACTTTTCATAGGGAAATCACTATCTAACTTGGTGTACGAAAATTAATTAATAAAAGTAACCATTTTTTTTAATTAAATGAAGGGGTGCAATATTTCATTCCAAAAGGACACATTATTTCAAAGTGGCACCCTTTGGAGGAATATATAAGTAAAGGAATAAGAAGGGAAGAGTGTGTCTTGGTGGATATATATATATAATGGATTTTATGAAAGTTCATTCTATCAGGTTGGTGCCTATTTACAAGCTGAGTATTTTCATGAGGATTGGATTCCTCATAGTTAGTTGAAGTTGAAGATATTAAAGGATTTATCTTATTTGTATTCATTTAAGTTAAATAATAAAAAAATGATGTTTTATCCACTTCATACAGTTTGTGTTATACATGTTTGTGAATAAATAATTGAACTACATATATCTTATTTAGTTAATTTAGTTAATCTATGAAAGTGTAAAAAATAGTCAAAATTTCCAGACAC
>ML798009.1:220464-233302 GCA_009831015.1 Picea engelmannii | reverse complement strand
CCCCCCCCCCCCCCCCACCTCTCAATGTCATTGTGTGTTTCAACAATTGGTATCAGAGAAGGTGCCTTCAACATAGTTTAAACAATGGAAGGTAAATTTTGAATAAATGGGTGGATAAATGGCTCTCTCCACAAATGAAGCTCCCTTATTTTATGGAACAAACTACTCTTCATGGAGGGAAAAAATGTAATGGTATCTGAAGTCAAAATGATATGGTGTTTGGGAATCAATAGTATCTAAACCATGGTACTCAAATACCTCAAAAAAAATCCAAAACTGTAAAATAAGAAAAGAAAAATAATTAAATATCATTAAAGGAAATTGAGAATGGACTATCAAAACTAGTCAAAGAAAATATGGGACACTACACCTCTACTAAAGTACTATGGCTCTAGCTATAGAATTATGATCAAAATAAAGGACAAGAAATAGAAAAGGAGGATTTGTATAAGAAAAAAGAACAAGACATAGAAAAAGAGAATCTCAATGAGATTGAAGAACAAAACACATAAGAGGACAATTCCATCAAAGAATTGATGTAAATCCTAGTCATCAGCAGAGAAGACTACTACATAAAGAAATTGATGAATACCTCAATATTCACTAAAGAAAAACTATTAGATTTTAAGAGTGATGTTGTAGCTACATTATAAGTGATTAGTTTGGAACCAGGAAATGGTCTATATATTGAAGTTACTAAGGATATTCTTGACCAACTTGAATACAAAGTTATGTGCACTTTAGAAGAGTTGGAGAAACTTCAAAATAAATATATGTTGATGCTACCACATTTAGATCAATATAAAAACCATGAAGAGAAAGAAAAAAAGACTCTGCTAGAATACAAAAAAGAAGAGATCAATAGATTAAATATTGAAGTTCAAAGAATATGACAAACTCAATAAATGCATAGGCGAATTAGAATAAACAAAAGAAATGGTCAACAATCTAAAGGCTCAACTTGAAGAAGATAAGTAAAGTGAATAAACCCTGAAGAGCGAGTTAAATAAAAAGGAAGAATTGTGCTACACACTGGAATTGGAAGTCATCAACCTCAAAAGGATTTAGCTAGAAAACAAGGAAGACATCAGAATATTGAAGACTGAAGTTGTTGATCTAACAAAAGAAATAGAGGAGTTGAAGACATATGAAAAAACTGATAAATACACATAAGTCTTGGATGAGACAAAGGAAATAGTCATCAGTATAAAGACTCAACTTGAAGAAGCTAAGGAAATATAAGAAGAGTTGAAGATCCAGTTGACTAAAAATGAAAAAACATGTCACATGTTGGAATGGGAAGTTATCAACATAAAAAAAAAGAATTAAAATACAAAAGAAATTGTCAAATTCCAAAACAACTCAGCCATCCTGGAGAAGATCTCGAATAGTCAAAGACCAACCGATGGAAAAAATGGTCTTAGGTACAATAAGAAAGAAGAAGGTGGCAAGTGGAACACCATTCAAAAACATGAGAAATGATTATCCTCCTCAAAAGAAAAAAGTTAAATCACAAACCAAATACAAGTCGAACAAAGCAAGTCGAGAGGACCAAAGTCAAATTTCTCAAGTCGGTTTTCTTCCAAGTCGAGTCAGACCAAGAAAGAAGTAACCCAAACGTCGAATTCGAAGCAAACTTAAATACAAGTCGGGTCGAGGCTGAAGTAAGATGGGTCGACTAGAATTGAAATATTCAAGTCGAAATTTCTCCTAGTTGAGTCGACCAAAAAGATGTTTTTCGAGTGAATGAGGAAGCAAATATGAAAAAGGGTGAGACCAAGTCAAATATTTAGTGACTAGCAGCTGAGAGGGAACCGATTTTAATATAACCATGAAGTAAAATGTTTACAATTTGAGTTTAAATAATAACTAACAAAGGAGATATGTGGAGTTTGATTTAGACATTCCCGAAAAGGTAATATGTATTGAAGTCGATCTGGCATCCGAAGACAAAAGGAAAATATGGATAAGTTTCCTTCAAAGAACCACCTTTATCGGCCACCTCACACATTTTCTGGGGAAATTTTCCACAAATAGGCTAAATGGGCATGTTTTGCAAAAACCCCATGTCGTAGAATTTTAAAATTAGTTTCCATCTCTCAATACTTGTCATAGGGAAATCACTATCTAAGTTGGTGTACGAAAATTAATTAATAAAAGTAGCCATTTGTTTTAATTAAATGAACGGGTGCAATATTTCATTCCAAAAGGACACATTGTTTCAAAGTGGCACCCTTTGGAGGACTATACAAGTAAAGGAATATGAAGGGAAGAGTGTGTCTTGGTGGATATATATATATATATATATATATATATATATATATATATATATATATATATATATATATATATATATATATATATATATAATGGATTTTATGAAAGTTCATTCTATCAGGTTGGTGCCTATTTACAAGCTGAGTATTGTCATGAGGATTGGATTCCTCATAGTTAGTTGAAGTTGAAGATATTAAAGGATTGCTTTTATTTGTATTCATTTAAGTTAAATAAATAAAAGAATGATGTTTTGTCCACTTCATATAGTTTGTGTTATACATGTTTGTGAATAAATAATTTAACTGCATATATCTTATTCAGTTAATTTAGTTAATCTATGAAAGTGTGAAAAATAGTCAAAATTTCTAGACACTGATTCACCCCCCACCCCCTCTCAGTGTCATTGTGTGTTTCAAAAATTGGTATCAGAGCATGTGCCTTCAACATAGTTTAAACACTGGAAGGTAGATTTTGAATAAATGGGTGGATAAATGGCTCTCTCCACAAATGAAGCACCCTTATTTGATGGAACAAACTACTCTTCATGGAGGGAACAAATGTAATGGTATCTGAAGTCAAAAGGATATGGTGTTTGGGACTCAATAGTATCTAAACCTTGGTACTCAAATACCTTAAAAAAAAATCCAAAACTGTAAAAGAAGAAAAGAAAAATAATTAAATATCATTAAAGGAAATCGATAATGGACTATCAAAACTAGTCAAAGAAAATATGGGACACTGCACCTCTACTAAAGTACTATGGCTCCAAGTAGAGAATTATGATCAAAATAAAGGAAAATACATAGAAAAGGAGGATTTGTATAATAAAAAAGAACAAGACATAGAAAAAGAGAATCTCAATGAGATTGAAGAACAAAACACATAAGAGGACAATTCCATCAAAGAATTGATGCAAACCCTAGTCATCAACATAGAAGACTACTACATAAAGAAACTGATGAATACCTCAATATTCACTAAAGAAAAACTATTAGATTTTAAGAGTGATGTTGTAGCTACATTATAAGTGATTATTTTGGAACCAGGAAATGGTCTATATATTGAAGTTACTAAGGATATTCTTGACCAACTTGAATACAAATTTATGTGCACTTTAGAAGAGTTAGAGAACTTGAAAATAAATATATGTTGATGCTACCACATTTAGATCAATATAACAACCATGAAGAGAAAGAAAAAAGACTCTGCTAGAATACCAAAAAGAAGAGATCAATAGATTAAAGAATGAAGTTCAAGGAATATGACAAACTCAATAAATGCACAGACAAATTAGAATAAACAAAAAACCTTGAAGACGAAAGACTCAACTTGAAGAAGCTAAGGAAAGTGAAGAAACCCTGAAGAGCCAGTTGACTAAAAAGGAAGAATCGTGCCACACACTGGAATTGGAAGTCATCAACCTCAAAAGGATTCAGTTATAAAACAAGGAAGAAATCAAAATATTGAAGACTAAAGTTGTTGATCTAACAAAAGAAATAGAAGAGTTGAAGACATATGAAAAAACTGATAAATACACATAAGTCTTGGATGACACAAAATAAATAGTCTTCAGTATAAAGACTCAGCTTGAAGAAGCTAAGGAACTATAAGAAGAGTTGAAGATCCAGTTGACTAAAAATGAAGAAACATGTCACATGTTGGAATGGGAAGTATCAACCTAAAAAAAAGAATTAAAATACAAAAGAAATTGTCAAATTCCAAAACAACTCAGCCATCCTGGAGAATATCTCGAATAGTCAAAGACCAATCGATGGAAAAAATGGTCTTGGGTAGAATAAGAAAGAAGAAGGTGGCAAGTGGAACACCATTCAAAAACACGAGAAATGATTATCCTCCTCAAAAGAAAAAAGTTAAATCACAAACCAAATACAAGTTGGACAAAGCAAGTCAAGAGGACCAAAGTCAAATTTCTCAATTCAATTTTCTTCCAAGTCGAGTCCGACCAAGAAAGAAGTAACCTAAAGGTTGAATTCAAAGAAAACTTAAATAGAAGTCAGGTCAAGGCTGAAGTAAGATGGGTCGACTAGAATTGAAATATTCAAGTCGAAATTTCTTCTAGTTGAGTCGACAAAAAAGATGTTTTTCGGGCGAATGAGGAAGAAAATATGAAAAAGTGTGAGACCAAGTCAAATATTTAGTGACTAGCAGCTGAGAGGGAACCGATTTTAATATAACCATGAAGTAAAATGTTTACAATTTGAGTTTAAATAATAACTAACAAAGGAGATATGTGGAGTTCGATTTAGACATTCCCGAAAAGGTAATATGTATTGAAGTCGATCTGGCATCCGATGACGAAAGGGAAATAAGGGTAAGTTTCCTTCAAAGAACCACCTGTATTGGCCACCTCACAAATTCAATGGTTATTTCTTTTCTTGTAAAAACTTTGGTCACAAATCATTGGAATGAAAGAGTACTGAAAAGAAAAATTTAGGAAGGTCCAATAACTTAATGAGATGTTGGAGATGCAATTATGTTGGGAACACAACAAAGTTTTTCCATACCATGAGATGCTACTACTGTGATAAGTTTGGGCACAAATCCCAAGACTACGGGAAATCAAGAAGACAACCCATGAAAAATAATCCATATGAGTCATGAAGGAAATCTAATGAACTTTGGAAGAAAAGAAGAAATGATAAATCTCAAAGGACAAATGTAGAAAAGAAAAGTTCATCAAACAAAGTGCGTTATGGAAAGATATGGACAAGAAAATATGAAGCAGAAAGAAAGAAATATGATGAAGATCTTTCACATAAAAATGAAGAAATTGATAACAATAAACTGATGGATGAAACTCCTAATAAGGAGTGTGAAATTCATAGATTTACATATGAAGAGGAATAAGATCAAGGAAGAATAATTTCTAAAGAATAAGATCAAGAAGATTATGGTGCACAAAATAGTGGTGATGATGATGAACTCTCAAAAGCAAATAAGTCTGTAGAATAGTCTGATGAATAAAAACAAAGTCCAAAATAAATGGGACAAAGATAGGGGGGAATCACCTCAGGGGGAGCATCATATTAGTGGGAGAATAGAAATATTCCATTTTTCATTGTTGTCAAAAGGTCACAGATAAAGAGTAAAACAAAGTAAGCTCAAATGACCCAAAATACAAAATACATTTTCACAAGGGAAGTAATATTGTTTTACTAAGGTTGTCATCAACAACAAAGGGGAAGATTGTTGGTAATTTGGTTGTCAATGATGACAACCTTGATAAATAGGTTAAGTATCATTGATTGATTGGTTTGAGAAGCATTGTCAATAATGAACATAGTGTTATGAAGGTGACTTGAATGTCAGACATTGTCAATATTTGACATAATGTTATGAAGGTGACTTGAATGTCAATAATTGTCAATATTGGACATAATGTTATGAAGGTGACTTGACTATCAGTAGAAATATAATATTCACTAATATATTGTATGGACTTGATACACACATCATATATTATATAAGGTTGATATTTTTTCATTAACATCCATGCACAAAAGAAGAAATTGTCCAGATAAAAAGGGTAAATGCATAATCCAATATGGATCCATACAAATAAAAAAAACAAGTGAAAAATACATGGTTCATTAAAATTGATTTAGAAAAACTAATTTGAAGAAGAGTCCAGAGATGAGACATAATTTCGATTGTGAATGTTTGGTGAGGAATCATTGACACTATCGAGTCACAAGTCAAGTCGATTCAAAGAACAATAAGGTTGACTATATATAAGTTGATCGACTGCAAGATGATTTGAAGACAAGTCGACCGACTGCAAGCTTGTAGATTGATGGAAGTTGGAGAAGAAAAGTCAATCGATTTCAAGACAATTCGAAGACAATTCGACCAACTGAAGGTCAAATTCGAAGTGAAATTGAGTTGGTAAATACAAGTCGGCCAAAGAAAGTCGATATAACCAAAGTTGAATTTTGCAAGTCTATTTTCTTCCAAGTCGAGTTGGTCTAAGAAAGAAGTAACCTAAAGGTCGAATTCAAATCAATGTTAAATTCAACTTAGGTCATGGTTGAAGCAAGATGGCTCTACTAGAATTGAAATACTCAAGTCCAAATTTCTCCTAGCTGAGTCGGCCAAAAAGATGTTTGTTGGTTGAATGAGGAAGAAGATACGAAAAATGGTGAGACCAAGTCAAATCTTTAGTGACTAGAAGTTGAGAGGGAATTGATTTTAATATAAATATGAAGTAAAATTTTTACAAGTTCAGTTGAAATAATCACCAACAAAGGAGATATGTGGAGGTCGATTTATAAATTCATGAAAATGTAATATGTACTGAAGTCGATATGGCATCCGATGAAGAAATGAAAATATGGGTAATTTTCCTTCAAAGAACCGCCTGTATTGGCCACCTCACACACTTTCCAGGGAAATTAACTATGAGTCAGATAATTAGGCATGCTTTGCAAAAAAACCATGTCGTAGAATTTTAAAATCCGTTTCCAACACTCCAAAATCATCATACGAAAATTGTTATCTAAAAAGGTGTACAAAAATTAATTAATAAAAGTAACCATTTGTGCTAATTAAATGAAGGGGTGCAATGTTTCATTCCAAAAAGACACATTGTTTCAAAGTGGCACCCTTTGGAGGACTATAGGTTGGTTTTTGTTTACAAGTTGTGTCTTATCATGAGGATTTGATTCCTCACATCTCAGTTGGATCTGAGATCAACAAGCCAAGTCTTGTTATGAGGGTTAGATTCTTCATTTCTCAGTTTGATCTAAGAACTACAAGCTGCCAGGTATTGTATAAGATAGTTGGATCTCTCATATTCACTTGAAGTTGAAGATATTAAAGGTTTGATTTTATTTGTATTCATTTAAGTTAAATAAATAAAAGAATTATATTTTATCCACTTCATATAGTTTGTGATATACATGTTTATAAATAATTAATTGAACTGTATATATCTTATTTAGTTAATTTAATTAATCTATGAAAGTGTGAAAAGTAACCAAAAGTTCTAGACACCGATTCACCCCCTCCTCTCAGCGTCAGTGTGTGTTGCAACAGATTCGTGTCCCAAAATTTGTAGAAATTGTTTGTCTGTTATAGAATCCCACTAACAACAATAAACTTTTCTTTATTCAAATCATGAACATAGAAATGATATGACCAAAATTCCACAATATTACCTGTCTGTGTTAACTGAGCAACAAACAATAGATTGGAACTAAGGTTTGACACATGATATATGTTGACAATATTTTCATGTTGACAGGTAATATCACCCTTACTAGAAACATCCAAAGAAAACTCATTAGCAACGTAGATTTTTCTCTCCATAGCTTCGTCCAACCATGTGAACAAGGATGCATCCTTATCCATGTGATGAATGCACCCAAAGTTGACTACCCATTCCCTCTACACAAAATGAGACAACAAGGCTTGATAATTTCCTAGGAGATGAAACGACGAAATTTATGTGGGCCCCGATGGGTAACTTGGTACCTCAACTTTCCAGGCTCATAAATTTTACATACGACTTTATTTTTAGGCGCGTGATATCCCGTTCAAAATATATTTTCGAGAACTACACAATATGTTGTCAAACTCTAAATCTGCCTAGAGTTTGATTGTGGCAAGACAAAAAAAACATTGAGTAGGGCCCCAAAACGACCCTGGAAGTAGAGAATGATGTACTGACATGAAAACTTCCAAAATAAGCCAGTTGGTTTAGGTGGGCGGTTGATCCGAATGATTTTATACATTAAAGGAGAGCATAGATATAATAAAGAAATACACAGAGATATCGCGAATATCCAATAATATAACATAAATATATCAGAGATGAAACCATAAAATTGACTACCCATTCTCTCTACGCAAAATGAGACAACAAAGATTGATAATTTCCTAGGAGATGAAACACCGAAATTTATGTGGGCCCCAATGGGTAACTTGTTACCTCAAATTCTCGGGCTCGTAAATTTTGCATACGAATTTATTTTTAGGCGTGTGATAGCTCGTTCAAAAGATATTTTCAAGAACTACACATTATGTTGTCAAACTCTAAATCTGCCTAGAGTTTGATTGTGGAAAGCCAAAAAAAACATTGATTAGGGCCCCAAAATGACTTTGGAAGTAGAGAAAGATGTAATGACATGAAAAATTCCAAAATAATCCAGTTGGTTTAGGTGGGCAGCTAATCCAGATTATTTTCGGCATGAAATGAGAGCAGAGATATAATAAAGAAATGCATAGAGATATCGCGGATATCCAATAAAATATTAGAAATATATCAGAGATGAAACCATAAACACAGATATACATTAATACACGATTTCTATTAATGAAATAAATGTACAAAGACTATAAAACTATAGAGTGAAAGACTCACTAGAATGGTGGCAACTTATCTCTGAGAAGAGATGTGATGGCTACTCGCATTCACAAGAAGATGACTACAATGAGGCTCTGAAGGACCTTTTACAATAAAAGGGAATGCCAAAAACCCTAGACATCCAAAAACATAACCCTAGGAGATGAAGTGCCAAAAGTCATGTGGGCCCCATTTGCGTAAGTTAGTACATCAACTTCCCGAGGTCGTAACTTACGCATACCATCTATGTTTTAGGCGTATGATAGCTCGTTGGAAAGGTATCATAGAGGAGATTAATTTTGGGTCTCAATCATGTCTTCATATATCATTGAGTAGCTTTATCCATAAAAACCTTCATTTGGGCCCTCAAAATGGCCCGGGAAGTTAAAACTACTAAAAATAGTAAATTGCCAAAATTGCCAGAAAATTGTTTTGAGCCAGTTGCAAAAGGTGAGTGGCCACCGATATCCACCTAGATAAATCCTCCATCTTTATGAAGAAATGGTATCCATTGCATTTAGTGCTCGGGGGAGGGGAAGAAGTGTTTGCTGAATCTGAACCTTGATGAGTTGCTTGCCTTGCTGGAGACGTCGCACAACTCGGTTTGTGGAAGTCTATCACGTGCATGTGGTTGAAAGGGTTGGAACTTTTTAACTAGTTTGGATACATGAGATTCTTTTATGCAAAAGGAATCTTTACACTTTTCTACAATCTTGTTGACTTGCTTCTGTTGGATAGAAGGTGCTTGGGTCGAGGCTGTAGTGGTTGCAGTATCCTTTCGTTCACCTTTTGAATAGATTGTGAAGAAGATGAATTTTGTAGTATGAGATACTACCTTACAACACTTTTTAGGTGGAACAGTAGTCGTAAATACCTCTGGTATTCTGTAGAGATGCCCCCCCAGAGAAATAATGACACTGTGGGGTTGAGACTCATAAACAACATGGCGCTTCCACATATATGGTTGGCCCAAGAGAACATCATAGACATCTAGTGGGGAAACATCACATAATACCTCATCCTTGAAGGGTTGGATACCATACGATAATCGACAATGTTGGCTTACACGAAGATCTCATCCTTGGCGAAGCCACCCAATGTTGTATGGTTGCGGGTGTGGTGTTTTCGTCAATCCCAACTGTTTGATGATCTCTATTGAGATGAGGTTCTTATGTCTCCCACTATCAAAAATAAAATGCAGCGGGGTCCCCTTCACCCACATATGTGAATGAAAAAGGCACTCCCCCTCTTCAGGATATGTTGGTTCTTTTGGTTGAATTGTTGCGGTCGCGACAATAATAGTGGGGTCTACGTCGATGATCTGTCCTTTACCAGTATTTTTGGAATCAGATTCTGAATTAGGGTCCGGCTCCTTGTCTTTGATCTCGACTACCAATGACTGTTTTGAGTGAAATTCATTGGTGTTGTGCTAGGGGATTTTTTGGAAATTGCACCAATTTTCGGTGTCCTTCTTTGTATTCCCGTGACCCTTCTTTTCCTATGGCTTGGACTGGTTTTCAGGAGACTTTTTGTTAGGGTCATCTTTGTTATACTTTGGTTGTTGCATATTTGTAGACCCTACATCTTGTTTGTTCTGGTACTTAAATTTCTGCATGATTTTAAAAGCATATCGATAAGCTGCACCAAGTGATGAGATGTCCAAAAAATCCATTTCAGTTTGGATGTATCTGTGTAGAGCCCCACGGTATTTCAGAACCAAATGTCGTTCTTAGTATTTGATACCTAGCTCCGGAATTGATTGGCCCCTCTCTTGCCGTAGTGTGGTCCATCTCATGTACTGGTTCTCATAGTTGCCAACAAGGTAATACTGTTCCTTTACCGCATCCACAAAAAAATCCCATGTGGGCTCGGCCCCATCTATTCAAGAATCCTCTATGGAACTCTTCTCCCAGTAAGTTTCCCATGAATGTTTGACATGGGGGAGATCTTTAAGGAGTGCGAACGTGATCTTTTCTCTATCGAAAAAATTGTGAATAGAGAAATAACCTTCTTGCAGGTTTAACCATTTGTCTAGGGCTTCTGCATCTATCTGTCCTTCAAATATAGGAATATCAAAATTAACTTGTACCTTAAAAGGTGAGGTGTGACCATTTCATGAATATGTGCTTGTTTCTATCGGCAGGCGTAGAAGGATGTGGGAAAATTTGCCATCATTTCGTCCCTTTGTCGCGTGAGAGCTTTCTCAAGAAACAGACTGATAGGATCGTCTGCTCCGTCATTTTTCTTATCTTCTATCATTGAGGGTTTCTTGGGTGTAAGAGAGAGATTGTCCTCAAGAGAGACAAGCTCGAGACCCAACTTTCTATACTCGGGCCTCGTCGGGGACATGCAATGAAAAATGATCAAGAGTAGCCTGCTTTGATACCACTGATCTAAATTATTTTCGTCATGAAATGAGAGCGGAGATATAATAAAGAAATGCAAAGAGATATCACGGATATCCAATAATATAACAGAAATATATCAAAGATGAAACCATAAAAACACAGATATAGTAATACATGATTTCTATTAATGAAAGAAATGTACATAGACTATAGAAATACAGAGTGAAAGACTTGCTATAATGGTGGCAACTTACCTCTAAGAAGAGATGTGACAGCTACTCACATTTGTAAGAAGATGATTAAAATGAGGCTTTGAAAGAATTTTTACAATAAACAGGAACGCCAAAAATCCTAGACATCCAAAAACCTAACCCTAGGGGATGAAGCACCAAAAGTTATGTTGGCCCTGTCTGGGTAAGTTACTACATCAACTTCTTGGGGTAATAACATTCACATACGATCTCTACTTTAGGAGTATGATAGCCCGTTTAAAAGGTATCGTCAAGGAGATTCATTTTGGGGGCTCATCCATCCCTTATTCCATCATTGAGAAGATCGATCTCAAAAAACCTTCATTTGGGCCCTCAAAATGGCCTTGAAAGTTAAAACTGCTAAAAATATTAAATTTCCAAAATTGCTAGAAAATTGTTTTGAGCCAGTTGGAAAAGGTGAGTGGCCACTGATATCCATCTAGATCAGCGGCCAAATAAAACACAACAATACATTTACATCCAACATAAATAACTTATGATGTAGGAGCATCGTAACCAAGCTAGTAAAGCAAGCATAAAAGCGGAGGATAGTTGGAAACACACCGACGCACATTTTGAGAACGTTTTGAATTTGAAAAGATAAAACATTAATGTAATATTAGGGAAGATAATTTTGTTTTTATGGATTGGAGGTTGTAACACAGATTTTGAGCGGTTTCTCTCATCTATTTGTTGGAGGCAATTAATCTAATAAATGTAAAGTAGTTGTAGAGCTTTTAATTTGATTAGATAGTTAGAGCTCTAGGAGGGAAAACTCTAGAAATATCCCTCGTATGTATTGTATGGTAAGATTATTCTCATTGTAATTGCAAGAGCTATAGAGCAAGAGAATAGGAGAACATAGAATAAGATAGATTGTAAAATATTGTATAAGAAAATAGTTGATGCTATAGAACCCATGTACATATGCACTTGGATTAGTATAAAAAAGATTTGATCTGAACTCATGGTGTTACAAATTTTGTTTACATCTATCTAATGTTCGACAACATAGGTATTCCAATAGAGGACAAACACCTTCAATAAATACTCACATAACCAGATCAACGATCAACACACTGACATTTTCACGTGGTAAAACGCCTACGGGGAAACATCCACGGCCCCAACAAATAAAACACACTTTTACCTAATGCAAATAAAATTAAAAGAGAGATTTTACAAGAGAGTTTCTCACAATCGATCATCGACAAATGACCCTCCATGCTCTTTAAATAGATACCATGGACCAATCGAGTGTTAATCCATGGATCAATGGTCGTTAAGATCGAGAAGAGTATGAACCGTTGGATCACTCTATGTTGGGAACATATCATGACCGTCAGAATTCCTAACTACAAATGCATACTAAATAAACACACTAGAAAACACACTTTTACCTAACGACACAATATACCAAGTAGATCTTAAATAACTCCTAAGTGTCTAAATATGCTAACATCCCCCCTTAAGAAAAACTTGGGATAGGATTGAAGGATTTACAATAGTGACACAATAGGAGAAGGAAGGAGGCATTAGAGCCTATCCCCCCTTAATGACAACTTCCTGAACTCCTAACATAGATCGAAGTTTGGAAA